>JAKOGI010003448.1:2500-53449 GCA_029747015.1 Carnegiea gigantea | reverse complement strand
CAAAATGAGTAACATGAAGAAAACAGAAACCTATTGTATGCAGATTCAAATTAACACAAACCCAACTCTAGCACACTATCAATCCTGTTTTCAACATACTTGTTTATAAATTCACTTAGATGACCAGTATAAATGATTGTATCACAACGAAAATGCTCACTATAATTGAACTGTATGTCAGACTTCCTACTGCTCCGCCTGCATGGTGAAAGAAAAAGGGAGGGATGAAAAGAGTCAATATCCCAAAAAAGGGGAAAAAAGGGAGAATATGCAGAAACTGATTAACGGTGACAGGAACTTGTGCATTAAAGACGGAAGTTGCCAGTGTTAAGGCTGTTTGATTTCATCTGATCCCCTGCATTACAAGGAAATTTCGGGGGGGGGGGGGGGGATAAATCCTAGCTGTACGTTGGAAGTGTGAATATAACCTAATATCTATGCATAGCAAATGAGAGATTTGGCGCGGGAGTGGATTAGGTTGGTTTGGAGTCAAATTACATTATATCAGGTCAATGAGAACTAGGGTCACTTCAGGTCATGTTAGCATTTCAAGCCATGCTAAACTTTGGTATAACAAACTTATCTTCCATTAAAAACAATCTCTGCAAAAAAATTTAGGTTAGGTCAACTCGGGTTTGGCTCAAAACTTGTAGGTTAGTAATTCAAGAAGGAAGTGTGTTAAGCCTGACAGGGTCTAAGTAAAATCATACCTATTGATGGGATGTTCCAAACAGGAGATGGTGTTGGCTTAATTGAATTTGACGATAGGTTGTAGGTTATGAAGCAACTGGGTGTAAATGTCTCTCCCATGGGTGACCCTGTATAGTTTGCACTAAAGTTACTGAAGGAATTTTGCAAGCATCCTCTACAATCGGAGGAAGTAATGTCGGGAACACATTGTGCAAGGAAATAAATCGTCTGAAATTTGTAGTTTTCCTTCGCTGTTGCAAAATACCGAGAGGAGCTTGGATAACCTAAGATGGCATCATTGATAAGGCTAGTAACGGTACTAGCCACAAGCCGACTAAATTGGCCATTGTCGTCAACTGTGTCAGTGTAATAAACATGCACCATGGAAACATCCTCCTTGATTCCGAAGATGGTATGATTCGCATAGCGTAATATGCACTCGTCATAAACAATAAAGGCTTTTACATTGATGGAGCAGAAAAGTTTGGTTCTACTGACTGCTTCCGCGACACATTGTTGGCAAACTTGAGGAGAGACATAATAACGACAGAAAAAGAGCGCATTGACCTGGCCTTGCCCTAGGCCAATGGTGGTGGTGTTGCCGTAATAGGAAGTTGCCGCTATGGATATGAGCTGGTTGAGGGCTTGATCCCTATTGATTCCGTAGTCATCTGTGAAGCTAAATGTACCTTCCTGATCATAACAATAGTCATAACGGTGCGTAACATCAGCATTGGTGCTCATCAGAAAACAAGAAACAAGAAGAATGAAACCAAGTGTGTTTGGTAGATATGATGCTGCCATGTTGCTAGCAATATGGTATATATGAGGAAGGGGAATTGCCAAAAGCTATCTAGTGTAGTTTGATTATATAGGGGACTAGATCACATAGGCATACAACCACAGACGCAGAACAATTCAGAGTCATTTAGAGTCAATTGCTTGCTTTTCTTAATGAACTTCTCACCTCAACAATGACAGCCCGCCAGCGAAGCTTATTTTTGATGTTGTTAGAGTATAAGACTAACTCGTGGAAGCTTTTGGTTGAGATGGTCTTTGAGAATGGTATCAGAGCCTTTCTGAGGTAGATGTCTCAAGTTCAAATCTTAGCAGCCCTCATATTTATTGAACAAAATAAAGAGGAGCCTTTACAGCATACACACTTCAAGCCCAAAGGGCATTCGCATAAAGGGGCGTGTTAGAGTATTAAACCTATTCATCGGTCTTCAACCATCAGTTTAAACTTTTAGTTGAGAAAACCTTTGAACAGATGTATTAGGCCATTTACAGAGGCGCAATAAAGAAAGGGGTTGTAATTCGTTTTTATGACTTGCGAGGCAGTAAGCACTTAAAATTTCTTGATTGTTCACAGTATAATCTTTGTAATTTTCAATGATAAGGATTTCCAAAATTGTCATGGCTGGTCAATTAGTGCTTAATTAGTTGGGACAGTGTAATGTGAGACCTTTTTAATAAAATACTGCATTGGAAAACATTCCTCTAGAGTAGATACCCCGTCCCTACAAGAAATAGCTGTCCTTAGTGAGTTGATGGGAATATCTTAAACCCCACCGCCCCAAAAAATGTCTGAAAATTCGACTCATCTTTCACGCATATGGTTGACTAAATCATGCATGTCCGGCCTATTTAATACAAGCCTGATCTGTTCACCAGCTGTTAATTAATTTTGATGTTTTGAAGTTAGTGGGAGTCCTTATCGAGTGTCGATATCTTGATTCCTCATTGAGTAGTTTTCTAATTAATCACATGCTGTAAGTCCAAATCCGATAATCTATAGAGAATATGTAAGCTGGTTATCAAGACATGCACCTAGAATGACATACATTTTACTTTTTTAACTAAAACTTGACAAATATCCATGTAACTCAAACCTGTCTGAAAATTTTGATTTCTGATTTCTCAATCAAACTTAAAAAACCTGTAAATTAGCAAGTCAACCCGACCCAAATTTGTTCCACACATTGGGTCAAGACAATAAAAATAATAGTTTTGTGGTTGAAACATGTTGGTGAATGTTATATCACTATTATTTGAGTTTTGCTTTACTTTAAATAACAATGGTTATATATTACTGTATCACGTCATTTAGAAAAATATCATACATCTATTGCTGCCCTTTACAATTTACAAACGAACATTGACGTCCTTTTTGTTCGCAACTCTGTTATCATAAAATAATATTATATCGTACAAGTTATAAATAGTATAAATCAAACAAAATGGGCATGAAATGGCATGATAAGTGTAATAGGATTGAGCCGCACTCAAAACTGTAAAACAATGTAGGTAAAAGAGAGGCGAGATGTGGCTGCAAAACTTGAATTTTTAGATTCTGAAGCCTTTATATAGGCAAAAATAGAACAAAAAATACCACCAAAACAGGACTCATAGCAACCTATAATCTGCATAAAAACACTATTCAACTAACTCCAAAAAATTAGACATTCGACTCATCCCTGAAAATCAGAACAACTTGGAGAGACTCAAACTGGAAGATCATGACACATAATGATTAGGTCAACTAACAGAAAGGAAGTAGCTAATACTTCAACAGTTCCCCCCTTAAAGTACTAATGTTTGCTTAACATTCAATTTAAAGCTTTAACTATGAAAACACCAAGTAGCTTTCTAAGCTTCATGAAGGACTCCATCTTCAAGGCCTTGGTTGAATATACCAGCAATCTAATCTTCACTTCGATAGCTCAGTCATCCCCCATTTGCAAAGATCTCTCAAGAAATAAAACTTCACATCAATGCTTTTGGTTCTTTCATACAGCACATTGTCTTTGGAAAGATTGGTGACTGAACTGTTGTCTAAAAAAATTGTAATAGCCTCTTCTTTCTTGAACTGAAGCTCTCCAAGAATTCTCCTCAACTAAATAGCTTGACATGCACATGCTGTTGTAGCAACGAATTCAGCTTTTATGCTCGTAAGGTGACAATTGGTTGCTTCTTTCGTGACCATGAATATCTCCCAACCCAAACAACAAAGCATAACTAGAGGTGCTTTTTCTATCATCTTTATCTCTTGCATAATCAATGTCAGTGAAACCTATCGAGTTAGATTTTTCACCCCTCTTATACCATAGCCCAAAGTCTCTCATTCCTTGCGAGTAACAAAGAATTCTCTTCACCACCAGCAAATGTAATTCTGTAGGATTCTCAATGAACAACTGATAAAAATCACATAATACGTTATGTCAGGCCTTGTTACAGTTAAATACATTAAACTACCAACGATTTGCTTGTACAATATGTTATCAACGTTCTTCCCATCCTATTCTTTGTGTAGCTTCAAACCAAGGTGGAAGGGAGTGTTTGCCAGATTACAATCTATCATATGAAATCTTTCTAGAATTTCTCCAACATATTTCTTTTGAGACATGAGGATCTCTTCACTAGATGAGTATGCCAAGAAAGTAGCAGACGAATCCAAGATCTATCATTTCAAACTCATTCATCATAACATCTTAAATTCTTCAAACATGACACCATAATATCCAGTAATCTAAGGTCGTCCACATACAATCAAACAATGAGCATTTTTCCCTGGGCTCCATTCTTAACATAAAGTGTATGCTCATAAAGACATTTTAAAAACCAACTTTCAGAAAACATGCCTCAATCCTAGTACATCATGCCCGTGGGGCTTGTTTTAGCCCATACAAGGCCTTCTCAATTTGTAAACCTTATGATCCTTTCTAATTTTGATTTACCTGAAGGGTTGTTCGACAAATACCTATTCCTCCGCGTACTCATGTAAGAATTCAGACTTCACATCTAGCTAGAAAAGAGGCCAAGAGTTCCACACTGCTAATGTGACCACTGATTTGATTGCCCGAAAATGGGAGAAAGTACCTTTGTATAATCGATCCCATATTGTTGCTTATATCCCTTGGCCACCAAGCGTGCTTTGTACTTGTCTACTTCATCATTTCCCTTCAACATTGTTTTGAACACCCACTTTGCTCCAATGGTTTTTTTCCCAATACGAAGATTAGAAAGCTCCCAAATATCATTTCTTTCAATGACATCAATTTCCCCATCCATTGTTTTTCGCCATTTTTCTTCTTTAACAGCTTTCTCAAAAGTTATAGGGTCATAACCGGCAAATACAGCAAAGTGAGTGACATCCTCGAATTGATAAACTCCTGTCACCTTAGAGTCTTGCATCCATGCAGGCCTATTTTGAAACACGATGAATTGATGATCGAATTACTACATCAGTGACTTCTGTTTCTTCCAGTGTTTCTGTTTCTAGAACGTTAGCAGAAGCTAAAATTGCAGCACCTATTGTAGTAGATTCTATAGGTTATTAAGTGTTGGAAGTGCTTCTCCAACATTATTATCATGTAGGAATTGATTCGGTGATACCTAATCCAATCCCACATATTTTCTTCATCAAAAACAATGTCTTTGTTGGTTACTATCTTCCATGTTAACGGGTTGAATAATTTGTAATTAAGTGTTGGACGTTTTGCTAATCCCTAGAACACAAATTTCTCCCCCTTTATCACTAAGTGTTTCCTCTTCTTATCAGCCGTCCACCTAAAAAATTTGAAGTATTTGGCACTAGACTTTCTTCTACTACAAACTTCCTTTTGGATAATATTTTGAACAACAAAAGTGGTGCTTCTGTTCAGAATATGAATGCTCCAATTCACTGGTTTCTAGCCAAAACTTCTTCTAATTTCTTTCTTTGATCAACAAGCTTCTGACCATATTCAGTATGGTTCTGTTTTTCCTCTCTAATTCACCATTCTATTGTAGTATATACGCAGCAGTAAGTTATTTATGAATGCCATGAGCTTTCTAAAAACCATTAAATGTAATAGAACAATATTCACCACCATGATCAATTTAAATGATCTTAATGGTCTTTCCCATCTTGTTCTCTACACGAGCCTTAAAGCTTTTAAATGCAACAAAAGCTTCTAGCTTTTCCTATAAAAAATGGACGCAAGTTTTTCACAAAACAATCATCAACGAAGGTCATGAAGTATTGTTTATCCCAATTAGAAAATGACTTTATTGGTCCACAAATGTCAGAGTGAACTAACTCCGACACACTTTTAGCCCTCCATGACTTACGTTGAGGAAATTGAGAATGAGGTTGTTTGCTAGCAGCACATTTTGCACATATTTTGAAAGGAACAATAATTTTAGGAAGGCTAGTCACTAGACCTGGCAGTTTGGATGGGCAGGTTAAATATGGGTCATGTGTATTCGGGTTCGGGTAAAATGCAGGTTGGGTGTATTTTGGGTTAGACTAAAATATGGGCGGGTGTATTTCGGTTTTACAGATTTTTGATCAACCCAAGGAGTCTAGAGCGCTGTTTCTGTGAGTTATTTTTCTTTTTCCAAAATTAAAAATTTTGCATATTTACTACTCAAAATTTTCACATATTTAATGAAAAGGCATAATAATTGTAATTTCTTAAAAGAACATTAAAAATATTCAAAATTTTTATTATAATATATGAACATCTTGTGTGGGCGGGAAAAGAATCAAACCCCACTTGATTTTGGATAGATCGACCCGTATATTAAAAGAAGATCAATAGCGGGTTGACCATCTGTGGAGTAGCCTCGTCTAGAGCATTTTAATGGATTGTAGTTGTTTGACCGCTCATAACCTATTTAATGATTTATTAACTAATGTACCGCTGTCCAATCAGGTAAAACTTTGTTAATGGGCCGACCCCAATATGAATACAGCTAGCTATTTTCCTAATACTAGTATCATAGTTCAAGACTAATTAGAATGAAAATTAAATAAAATTGAATAAAGGAAGCACAAGATATTATCTTACAATTATAACATCAAAAATTTAAATTATTACAAATTAATTAATTTAAAAAATAATTAGACATATTTGTTTAACTAAGTACATAATGGTATGACTTGCACATCTTTAATGCTGGTCTTCTTTTAAATTAACTTTTTTTAAAAGATTAAATAGTTATTTCATGCAATTTTATACTCATTTTAATGCGTTTTCATTTAAAGTTGTGTACGATATTATTTTTAGAGAATGGAGAAGAAAAAATAAGGTTATTATTGCTTAATTTGTAAATAGATGCGATAGTTATAAAATGTCCTTTTAAACTATTTGATAAAAATAACCACTATTATTAAGAGGGATAAATTAGAGAAAAATCAAAAACTAAGGATATAATGATTGGGTCAAGCGGGCAGGTTTGAGTTCGGGTCGGATTTGACCCGCTAATTTGTAGGGTTTTCGGGTTCGGTTTATTTAAAGCTTGGGTTGAGAAAATCGTGTTCAAAACCCAAAAATTTCGGCCAGGTTCAAATCGGGTTTACGGGTCAGGTTAATTTTTGTCAGGTCTAATAGTCACCATATTTTTCTGCTGAAGGGCCCTTAATCCACCAAAACTCAAATGACCATAGCAAAAATGTCACAACCACATAGGATCGCTTACCTACAATCTTTAGTGGAAACAACCTGTTTGAGCCTTTTTTTCACAATAGCAATAGCTCCTTTAATAGGGTCATAAATTTTACATACACCATTCTTAATAGTGATACCCTTTTTTCTAACTGATCGACACTTACCAAATTACTTTTCAAGTCATGAACGTAAAGTACATTTGCAATCATTTCAACAAAACCATTGTTAATTTCCATCTTAACATCACCTTTACCCATCAGTCTCACAGTTAAGCAATCACCAAAACTTGTAGTAGAACGAAAGTCTTCATTTAATCAAGAAAGTAAATGCTTACTTCCACATAGATGGTTACTCCTTCTCGTATTCACAGAATAGTCTGATTCAGTTGTTCTCCTAACCTATACTGCCATCAACAACGTTCTGCTTCATTCTGTCCAACAAAATTTGCACTTTCTTCCTTGTCTTTGTCAATAGGTAGCCTAGTATAACATTAAGATGTATAATGACCAAATTTATGACGTCTAAAGTATTCTACCTTATATTTGTCATGATTTTGAGCACTACCTTTGCCCAGAAATTTATCGTTATTAACTTTGAAATTTCTCCTGGAATCTGTACCTCCATGCTATCATCCTCCTGTTCCTCGACCTTGGTCTCTAACGCTACCGCCTACTTGACTATTTGAAGAATAGATAAAAGTAGAAGCTTTCAAAGCCTAATCCTCAAACTTTGAACTTTGGTTGATTTCCTACTCGGCTTAGTGGCTTGGTTCTATTATAGTGCTATCAGGGCTTGGTTAGAGATTTTTTTTTTTCCACCACAAAAAAAGCAGTAACTTTTCTTTCCTACACATCTTCTTCATGGACTCAGATAACAATTTTGTCCAACTAGCAATTCCATGTTTTGATGGTCACTATGATCATTAGAGCATGTTGATGTAGAATTTTCTTCAGTCTAAGGAGTGTTGGCCATTGATAGAATTTGGAATTGAAGAGCAAGAAGAAGGAGGAACTTTGACATATACGCCATAAAAAGAGTTGGAAGCAAAATGACTTAAAGATTTGAAGGTGAAGAATTATTTATTGCAAGCAATTGATCGTCCCGTCTTAGAAACAATTCCTTCCAAAGAAACTTCCAAAGATGTCTAGGGCTCTATGAAGGAGAAATATAAGGGTACTGGAAGGTGAAATATGCATAGCTTCAAACCTAAGGAGGGAATTCGAGACTCTCCAAATAAGAGATGGAGAATCTGTCATAAGTAGGGATGGCAATGGGGCGGATATGGGGCGAGTTTAGCAATACCCTCACCCATACCCATTTTCAAAATTAATATCCATACCCATATCTATTAGGTGTTGTAAAGCCGTACTCATACCCATACCCACTGGGTAAAGTGGGTATGCAGATTTTATTCGGATATATATAGACAGAAAAGAATTAAATCTATTTTGTATCCATATTCGACATCAAATAGCTAATATGTCACATTAACCCCAAGCTTCTAACAACATATCATATAACTTTGAATACGACTAAAAGTTTGCCAATCAAAGTAATAAATTAATACTTAACAATTATAGCTGCTAACAAAATGTCTCACTGAAGTTTTAAATACTATACAACTCAAAGCAACTAGTAAAATATCCAAATATAAGTAACAAATTAGAACTTTAAACAAACAGGTAGAAGTTTTATATGGGGTGGATATGAGGAGAGTATTGATAAAATGGGTATGGGGCGGATAGGACCTATACCCATACCCATACACATACACATACCCTTTTTAATAATACCGGCCCTACATCCATTTTTGCCATTTTCGCCACCCTTACCCATACCCATTGGGGTGGGTTTTGTAGGTTCTATGTGGATACATATTTTTTTACTAGCCCTAGTCACAATTTATTGTGGTATGACCATGGAGATAAGCAACAAGACACGTATTTATAGGGAGAAGATCAGAGATGTCACGTGATAAGAATGGCAACTTATAACTACGAGACTCAACAGGGGTAAAATTCATTTTTCAAACAAAGCATATGTGCTAGAATGCGAATCGTTGGACCCTAATGCAAGCGTAGAAATCCCATATTGAATCGCCTAGAAATACCCAGTCTCGTTGAATTGTTAATGAGCTAGTTAGGCTGACAGACCCTCACTATAGGGGTAGAATTGGAAACACTCCTCTCTTGTGTTTAAGGTAGCTATGATCACTCAAAACTTCCCTTTATGTAAACAATCTACCGTAGGCTTGGCGAAACTCTCAATTCTCCATTAGTGAAGTCAAATGCTTAAATGTTAATCATGAGGGCCTTTCGAGGGTTGCAGCGGGGTTGTGGTCTAAGGAGCGGGAGGATTGTGATTTGGGTATGAGGAGCTAAATAACCAAGTAGAGAGCAATCTAAGCAGCCCTAAACCATCATACACTTGCCGCTACTATTCCCAACAAAAGCATAATGAGTAAAACTTTTGTTTTGCCTTTTGAATGGGAATTCCTATGCCAACCATTTTATTCATATAAGCCCTTTTTTTTCTTTTTTTTTCTTCTTTTTTTTCTATTTTTTAGGAAAGGAAAAAGAAATGAATGGCATAGGTCACAGAAAAATTAAAACTCCTAATCATGTAATGCTTGAAAACAGTCAAAACAACCTAC
This sequence comes from Carnegiea gigantea, assembly GCA_029747015.1. Classification (NCBI taxonomy): domain Eukaryota; kingdom Viridiplantae; phylum Streptophyta; class Magnoliopsida; order Caryophyllales; family Cactaceae; genus Carnegiea; species Carnegiea gigantea. The sequence continues at coordinate 43,672 of JAKOGI010003448.1, read as the reverse complement.
TGGGGTGCAACCACAAGCATAACTCCCCAAATCAATACGACTCACATGCTTGCTCTACTAACTTGGCATAGGATAAGACTTCAGTAGACATTAGGTGAATGAAGTGAAGAAGGAAAAGGCTCAAGGGTTAGCAAATGGATTATAATTACACTAGGTGGCTTTTTGGCTCATGTGGCTAGAAATCAAACAAATGCCTCAGTCATATCAATATTAAGCACAAGACAAACGCAATTTTGAAGGGAGTCAAGCCAAGTTCTAGAGATGCTCGCAAGAAGGGGGTTAAACGCTCAAGGAACATTCGAGACCATGTGCAATGAATGGTTAACAAGGCTCAAAAGTCTCACTGGATCTCTCATGCTAGAATCTAAAACCAGCTTAAAAGATTAGCCAACAATCACAACTCAACCATCTCATATCGAAGCAACTTACTGAGGCAAATACACAAGCACAAAAAAGCCCAACAATCACAACATTTTTATAACCATTTCACAAGAGCTTGGCCCCAATCAAATTTTATTTTCCACAAGTTGCTATAATAATCTATTCGAGCCATCACCCCTTCAACATCATCATTAGACAGTTTTTCACAACCAAAAAGAGTTCTATATTTATTTTATTTTTTTGAAAGTAATAAAGCTAACTAAGAAAGTAATAAATAGCATAAAGGATAATGAAGATAAGGGGACAAGGATTACCTCAAAAGTCTATGCGCACTTAACTCGAACAAGTCTCCTTTGCAATGCAAATATTTATCCTAAATGCACTAGACTACATGCTTAATTAAACTAAAATGAAAGTGCAACTAATGCATCCTAATCATGCGAATATGTATGCAATTATACTATATGCAAATATGTATGTACACTACATTAACCCATCCCCAAGACACAATCTCCAAACCCCAAGATGCATCTCAAATATATCAAGAAAGAACCCACTCCCCCCTACTTGAACACTTCATTGTCCCTAATGAATAAACAACGAAAGAGAGCAATAAGAAAGGTAAGGGGAACTCATAGACCAATCAATATGGGCCGGGGGGCCGCTAGGCCTCCACTCGGGTGGAGGGTAGGGCCAACCATGATGCTTGTATGCATAATATAAATGCTGCTCTAAGTTACGTTGCCGACAGTCGAACTCCATCTGTCGTCGAAGCATCTCACTCTGATCTTGAGCAGCCTGCGATTGCCACTCATCAATTGCATCGAGCCTCAGGTTGAGGCGGGAGAAGTCGTCGTCCATATATTGATAGAATTGGGCTTCATTGAAGCCCGAGGAGCTCGCCTCAGCGCGGCTCTTAGCCAATGGAGGTTCATACATCTCCTCCTCGGGCGTACCACCCCGGAACCCCTAGCTACATCCTGTATTCCGCTACCCCCAACACTCCCTCCAACATTCCCACCTTGGGGTTGGGCTCGCTTCTCATCAGACTTCGCATCAATATCATCATCATAGACCCAATTGGAGGCATCCGCACAATTGGTCTTGGTAGGTTTTGGGAGGGGATAAAGAACTTGGCCATTGTGGTTGATGAAAACACGGCCACCCTGCATTTTAAACATCTCCATCTAAATGCAAGTGGCTAAATTGAGCCGTCCTCCTAAGAACAAAGGTGTCATAGTCGTGACTTGGGCTTCCAAACCCCACACACAAGCGATGGCTGTGATGAGGTCACCACAAGCAATAGGAGATTGAGGGGAGGAAGCTTGGGAGAGCAATTGATGCAAAAGAAAGGCCCCTGTATCAAAGCTCTCATCCTTAAGAATACACCACAATAAGAAAACTCCACTTAAATGGGGCCGACCTTGGCTCTTATGTTTGGGAAAAACAGTGTTGGTAATCAACCGATGAAGGTACCTAAGGGTGGGGTTGCAAATGGAAGTGGCTTTGGAGTCATTAGCACTATAAGGCACATGAAACCTGTGTTTATCGGCGGGGTATGCTTGTCACAGGTTATCTCACACCAAAAGTCTTGGACATTGAAGTTCTCATGACCAATAGTCCATACCCCAGCATGAGAAAGATGCAATCGGTGGTCAAACTCTACAAGGTTAGCCTCACACAATCGATTAAAAAATAGAAATTGAATGTGTACGGGCCGGTTTTGATAGGGGGTAGTCCAATCCACCTTAAGAGAGCTTAAAAACTCCCAACAAAGGCGCTCATACACGGGTTTATCTAAAGTCATGAACTCCACCCACCCTGCAACCTCAAGCAACTCATGCAAGTTATCCCATAACCAAAGACTCCTCAACATATCAACATCCATATATTTAAGTTCGATAGATCATCTACTAGCAACCGAATCAAAACGAGCAATGTGTTCTTGATTGCTAAAATGAATTTCATATTTATTAAGAAAACATGAGGAGGAAGAGGAGGGCGATTATCTCGGGCCGCTTGGGCCCGACTTGGAGGCGCATTAGTGGCGACGGAGGAGGAGGCTCCTGTTTTGGCACGCTTTGGTGCCTCCATAGGCGTAGGCCTGGATGCGGTGGTCTTCTTTCCCATTGTTCAAGCTAACTCCACAAGCTTCAAACCTCAAATTGATGCAAACTCTTGAATAACCTAAATACTAGACAAAAAAAGTGTAAAATTCAAGTTCGCACTAGTGATTAGAGCACCAAAGTGTGAAAATGTGCCCCAAAGATGAAGCTCTCTCTCCTCAAGCTTCAATGGTGGTGGAATATGTAGAGAGAGAAAGTGGGGGGAAAGGAGGGACAAAATGGTAGCCGAAAGAAGGGTTAGAGTGAGGAGAGTTGAATTCCGGTAAGAAAATGGCCAGAAAATACCACGAGAGCGCCAGATTTAGAGAGAGGAACTTTGAGGCTAGGATTTTTGAGTTGAGATATACAGCAAATGGATAAGAAAAAGGCTGAATTGATGGAAGATTATGGAGGAAAAGATGAAAAAAATGAAGGATTTGATGGAAAAAGGGGGAAATTTGGTAAAGGAGAGGAGAGGATTGGTGGTGGAAAGGGGTGAGGGGATACAAGTAGAGAGAGAAAGGGGGCAATGGGCTGTCGAGGGGGATGAAGTGGGAAAAGAAGGAAAGAAGAAGAAAGCAAAACGGACACAGGGTGCGACGGCCGTCGCTAGCTTCGTGGCGGGCTGTTGCGTTAGCGATGGACAGCCATCGCCTCCTCTTGGAACTGAGCCCTTTTCCCTTACAGCTACAGGCGACAGCCTGGCTATCGTCTGGCCACTGTTCACTTGGAAAATTTTATTTTTTGATATTTTTTTATTTTTTCTTTTTTTTTCAAAAGCAATAAAGCTTGGGTTGCTTCCCAAGAAGCGCTTGTTTTAGGTCCCGAGCTTGACTTTTACTTAAGTATTTCGTAATGGTGATGGGGGAGGCGAACTGAAGGGAATCTCCAGTGGCAATGCCTCATTGATCACCACCTTACGATGAACAATGGAGCCTTCATAACTGGCATGGACTGTGGGAGGTAGGTCAAATGCAGCGTAAGAATTTCTTTGGACTATCACATCCCCATCCAATAAATGAATCACAAAGGCGTAAGTAGAGGCATTGGGGGCAGTGGGTATTTCTCGAACTAGAGGGGCGATAGGGGTTGGAGGAGGAAAGCAAAAGTCGATCTTCTCCACACATAACTAAAATGACAGCTTCCCCATAGGCACATCAATCACAGCCCCCGCAGTTGCTAAAAATGGCCCTCCCACGATAATAGGAATCGGGGGGTCCTCATCCATATCCAAAACTATGAAGTCACAGGGGATGAGAAACTTACCCACTTGAACTAGGATATCTTCCAGGATGCCTACAGGCTGCTTGATGGAGCAATATGCGAACTAAATAGATGTGGTTGTGGGTTTCAGGTCCAGCAACTTTAGTTTCTTGTAGAGGAAGAGAGATATTAAGCTTGCACTTGCGCGCACACTGTAGAGGGCTCTTTAATCGGCATATCCCCTATGGAGCACAGGATAGAGAACCTACTAGGATCACGCAACTTCGATAGGGACCCGTGCTGTAGAGCTGTGCTGCACACCTCACCAATAACAGCCGCTGGAACTTTTTCAGGCTCACCCTTCGCAGACAGAAGCCCCTTAGGAACTTCAGATATGATGGCACTTCCTTCAAAATCTCCAAGAAGGAGACATTAACGTTCACCTTTTTTAGCAGATCAAGAAATCGAACCATCTGGGTTCAAGCTTTGATTGCGCCAGCCTTTGGGATAGGAAACAGGAGGCCGATAAGGTCGGACTGGAGGAGATTAATGATCTTTCTCTTCTTTATTTGAAGCCCCATCCTTCTTCAATTTAGTTATTCCTGCAGAAATAGGAACTGTAGCCACTTCCTGAAGCACCACCACATGACTCTCCATAAACCCCTCGTCTATCGTATAAGCGGCATTGATGTGAACCCTAGGGTTCGCCTCGAGATGACCTGGTAGTTGCCACTGCGGTCGGGATAAACTGCTAACCTGTTGAGCGATCTGTGTGATCGGGGTGTTGTTACATTTTAAATTGTGTTACCACAAGTGCACGGTGGCAGTTGCCGCTAGCAACGATAAGTACGGGTTGTGTCCACAGAGAACTTGGTTTTAACCACTGAACCAATATATAACACTCTATTTAGGCCAGAATCTACTAAAATTAATTTTCAGGAAGTAACAGTTATATTCTGCTGAAGACTACTGATGTTATCTAAATCAATGCTAACAAGGGTCCTGGATTGGGGTTCACCACACTATTATACTCCTTGGATTATAAACTAAGTCATATAATTCAACCCACGCAGACAACTGAAATAGAATGATTATCAATTAAAGTGCATCTACGCCTTCTCTCGAAGGTCGTTAGACTGATTAGGTGATCCTAATTATCTATTTTCATGAAACGGGAATCAACCAAACCACAGGATTTAATAACCGTTATTCCCTATTGAACTCCTAACTATTTTCACGTCAAGAAATTAAATTGCTCACAAAGAAGCTCTAAGTAAAGGATTCAACTATCGTTGATCTGCTAAACTCTAACTTAAGAACAAGAATTCAACCCTTTCAGGCAATTCATCGAACACTTTCATGCCAGGTGAGAGTTCAATCATAAACATGAGAATTCATTAACAAAACTTAAAATATGGTTCCAATTCGCATAATAGGGCCTACGCCCAATCCAAGACAACAAATTTAGCCTCTAATCATCATTTCAATCACAATCACAATCAACAACGCGAACATGATTAAAAGCACTAACTTTGAACTAAAATACAAGAGAAGAAAGGGGGAAGGAATGTACTTTGTATTACCTGCAGCAATAATCTACCAAATGCATCAATTAATCTCAATCTAATGCTTGGAAGTCAAAAACAACAATTCAGATCTAAGAACCCTAAAGTCGCCGTTTTTCGAGAGAGAAACCCAGAGAAAATTGCATCATGATAATTACAATGCGAAATCACAATTAACCGGGATTCACTAAGGCACCGTGCCACTTTGCTGCCTCTCATTTTCTTGTTTCCTGGGGTGGCACGGTCATTCTGTATGGCATGGTGCCCCCATGCCACTTCCTCTTGACTTAAAATCTACCTTTTTGGCTCCTGTTTGACGCGATATTAACTTGTTTTTCTCGTTTCTTCCAATCTAACTCCTGAAAACACAAAAACATGTCATATGGGGGGATTTGGGGTAAAGAATGCTTAATCAACCTCTATACTCTTAAAGTTTTACCGAAAACTGCTGAAATGAGAGGTAAAAATCGAGTCTAAATGAGGTAAAATAGAGGTTTATCAACTCACCCTTGCTTATCTCTTGCTTGTTCCCAAGCAAGACGGAAACATGAATAAACTGATAGGGGGTCAAAAACCTCTAACCACTCGCCTCCTCATGCAAGGCCAATGGGAGATCAGTCAAATCAAGCATAGGTGTGCATAACTAGTGGAGCAATTCGAGGCATAAATATATAATTTCAAAACTCATTTAAAAATGTTGGGAAGACCATATGTTTAACTCGGCATCCAGTCATACTATATCACACCCTTCCCCAATCAAGATCCCTTCAAATAAGTGACGGGCTAGAAGGCCTAACAGTGACTCTCATAGGGGGAACAAAGCAAATGCGCTCCCTCATATGTGTTTAAGATGTAAGAAGGTTCACTCAACTCTCTTCCAATCGAACAAACTACCATAGACTTGGTAAGATTCTCAATTCTCCACCCTTAAAGTGCAACATGCAAAACAATAATCAAGAAAACTTTGCAGGGTTGTAATGGGGCTAAGGGCACAGGTAGAAGGGGGCAATCAATTTGGGAAATGAGGCGCTAACAGCCGAAGCGAGTGAGCAACCAACAATTGAACCAACTATACCACACACTCCCCTAAAACGCAATGAGAATACACCCTTAAGCAGATAGACCATCGAGAATGAACTACGACAACATGCCAAACACTCTCATTCACCACTTCTATTCTTTTTTCTTTCATTTGAATTTCAACAAGTTTCTTCTTCTTTTTTTTCTCTTTTTTTTTGGGAACATGTTTTTCTTCCTTTGTTTTTAAAAAGGTAATGAATGATTGGCACGCGCAATAACTATACACTCAATCCCCAATGATCACCATGATACATCCTCGCATACACCAAAATGTACCACCAATTTGCATAACACCCATAGACTACCCATAAAATAACGAAGTGTTGACCCACTGGCTTTGGCTTAGAGGTAGGAGATGTATTTAGGCCAATAGCTAATGGTGAATGGTTCACAACAAAAATGGGCAAGGCTCAAAAGGGCAAGTAAGGGGTCAAAACATTCGATCATAGGTGGCAATTTGGCTATGTAGCTTGAAAAACGAATGAATGCCTCTATCATATTATCATATTGCACATGCTGAAAGCGATTTCAAAGAGAATCCAAGCAAGCTCTAGAGACGTAGCCATGGAAGAGACGCATATGAAAAAAAAATATGAGACTGAATTGATGAACTAGTCTATAGGGTCAAAATCTCACGGGTCACACTACCAAACATATAACTAGCCATAGAGATACCTCACTTAAAAGGAATAATCCATCATGATGAGGGAAGTTTAAGGGAAAACAGTAGGCAAACCAAACAATGCGGTCAAGATGCTTTCAAAATCATCAACCAAAGGCATTTGCTACAAATAACCCACAAATATGCACAACCATGTCAACCAACTGATCACCAACGCCATGGTTATCTTCATATGAGGGGTTTCAAATTCCTTTTTTTTTATTTTATATTTTTTGAAGGTAGTAATAGCCAAAACAATAAATCACCCTAAGCAATCAACTAGTGGATAAATGAAGAGAAGAGTTGGAAGAATTACCACGCAGTCTTGGAAAGCTCCAACCAACACGTTTCCACTCAAGACCAAGGGTTAGAAAATAAAATATGTACCAATGCAATCCTACCTATATGCGTACCTAATGCATGAAATGAAATGAAGACCTAACGATGACCTAAGAATGCTGCTAAACTAGAATGAAACCTAAAGTGCTAAATGCGAGGAAATATATACAATGCACCCCACTAAACAGATATAGAGATCCCCCCATGCTTGGACCCTTCATTGTCCTCAATAAAAATGTGATACATAAAAAAAGGGGGGGAAGAGGAATACACTCATAGCCACTGAGTGCCGTTGCGCCCTAGAGGTGGCCAGAAATGCGGAGGAAATGGATAGAAGGTGGAGGGATCATAAGATGGGAAGGATGAGGAGCCGCCCTGACCGCCTTGAAAGGAGTGTAAATGCTCCTCCATCTGTTGAATGGACTTCGACTGGCGCCAAAGTAGCTCGTTCATCCACTGGCACTCCTCGTACTCCCGAGCTTCCCTCATAGCCCGTTCCTCCTCCCTCTGAATCTGCCAATGCTCTCGCTCCTCCTGGTGGTCGATGAAACCCCGAAAATAGGAGACTCCCTCCTCGATGGAGTCCACGCGCCCGGATAGGCGACCTAAATCTGCACGCATGCCAGTGAATCCCTCCCGAAGCCCGAAACTTCCATATGGAGGTTGGAAAAAGACTGGAGAAAGGTGGGGTCAAGCGGCATGTATGCCGCCGAGGAAGAAGACCCACCCATCTCATGTGTGAATGGTGGAGGTGGTGGGATGGCCGCCTTCTCAGCATGGGCAGCCTCTGGCTCGGGCTCTCCTCGGCCCGCATCAATATCCTCCTCCTCCTCCTCCTCATCATACTCCTCATCCCCCTCCTCATCAAACTCGATGTCCTCATCTGCTGCTAACAGTTCCTCCCTAGGTAGAACAGTGGCCCTAACAATCCTCTGGTTGCAGTTCCAATTTCTTTTGTTCGCGACCGTGGTGCGTTCAACACTGGGCAGGGTGAAAAGGATGGTTTTGTGATGGGGGTATCTAGTGGTGTCACCTCGGGTGTCAATAATATGCATATGGTGGAGGGTGCCAAGGTCGAGGTGACCACATAGGAAATAGGGCTCGACAGTGGAGAGCCGCGAGCTGTAGCCTAGGGCATTAGCAATGGCGGTAACAGTGCTACCAACGCTAATGACATTCTTGCTGCTAGTCTTGGCTACTTCCGCTAAGTGGTGGATTATGAACGCCCCCGTGTCAATGGGGGTACCTAACAGGGCACACCAAATAATAAACAGCTCTGCCTTCCCATAACCATTTTGGTTGTCATTACGCCTGAAAATAATATTAGCAATTAAACACTGTAGGTACCGCAGGTTGACGTTACAGATGTCTGTGGCCTTGGCCCGTTGGGGGTCAAAAATCCTAGGTCTCCCCCACCGGTCATGGTATTCCTTCCGTTGGAGCAGGCAATGCGCAGCCAAATGGGACCAGGTTGCCACAACGAGTGCACATCTCTAAAAGCCCCGCCGATTACCGGGAATCTCAACAATTCGTTAAACATCCTCAAACTCATCCAGTGGGCGATGTTAAACAAATGAAAATAAATAGCGACCTCATGACCACCATAACTACCATCCCAATCAACATTTAGAGTCAACATGTCATCTAACATTCCCAAAGACCTCAACGAGTCAGCATGAAAATATCTCTGCTCACTAGTGTTCCTAGTGGCTAAAAGCTCGTATCGGAACTTTTGTTCATCATTGACAAACTGCAAACCCCAAGTGCTAGCAGGTAAAATGAGAGGGTATGCATCCTTAGTACCTTTAGTAGAAGTGGTTGCAGCCGAAGAGGAAGTTGCCCGTGATGATTTCTTGGGTTGGGATGGAGCCCTTGAAGTTTCTCCAACTCGTTTCTTGGCCATGGTCTGAACTAACAATAGATCAAGACCTAAAAGTGGAGGTAGGAGCTGAAAATGGCAAGAAAAGGGCCAAATTCTTTCTCTGCAACCTTGAACCTCAATAATGGAGGTTAGGATTTTAGAGAGAGAAAGTGGGTTGTGGGGAATGGTGTATTTGGGTGAAGTGGGGAGAAATGTTGAGAGGAAAATGAAAGAATTGAAGAAATTTATAAAAACTTGAGAGAATTTGAGAGTTTTGAGGGAGAATTTGAGGAGGTAATGGTGAGGGAGAGAGTAGAAATGGCGTCCTTGTAGAGAGGGAAAGTAAAAAATGTGAATGGGTGAAGAATAAGGAAGAAGAGGAACTCATCAGTTTTGGCGATTTTTAAGGTAGCACGGTCGTGCCGCACAGCATAGGCACACCGTGCCACATCGCGATTGGGCGTGCTGCAGGGCGACAATGGCACGGTCATGCCATAAGGTACGGGGTGAGCTGATCGATGAATCACGATTTTTTCTTGCTCCCTCATTTTTTCTTGAAGTCTTGAGGGGGCGTGGCATGCCCATGCTGCTTGGCATGGGGTGCCCATGCCAACTTTCTGCCCTCTAAGTCATCTCCTTCTGAATCTGTTACTTCTTTTCCTCACTCATTTTTTTTTTCCGAACTTTTTCCTCCCATTTCTTACGTTTTTTCATTTTCATTTTTTCTCTTTTTTTTTCCGAAAGTAGTAAAGCTTGGGTTGCCTCCCAAGAAGCGCTTATTTAAGGTACTTATCTTGACCCTTACCTTAGATGGTAAATGATGGAGCCTGAGGAAATGGACTAATGGATGCACGAGGTGCAGTACTAGTGTCCACTCCCTTCCTAGGGTGACCAGACGTGCCATCAAAGCTAGTTGAGATAGGTGGAGGATGATCAGTAATTTCAATAGAACACATATGGCGTCCTCCATCCCCATCGTCCACCTTGTCTTCAGGAGTAGTTACAGGAAGGACAGATTGCATAGGACTGACAGGAGACCGGTTAGTAACAAGGGGGATAGGTGTTGGGTATGGAGGGAGGTGGAAATCTATCTTCTCCCCGCACAACCGAAAGGACATAGTGCCAGCTTGTATGTCCATCACCACCCCAATAGCAGCTAAAAATGGTCTCCCTAAAATGATAGAAACCTCGGGATTCACATCCATGTCTACAACGATGAAGTCACAGGGGATGACGAACTTACCCACCTGAACTGGAACGTCTGCCAGAAGACCCACAGGTTGCTTGATGGAACGATCTGCGAGTTGTATGGTCATGTTGGTGGGTGTTAGGTCTAATAGTTGCAGCTTCTTACAGAGAGAGAGGGGTATTAAGCTCACACTAGCTCCTAGATCATAGAGGGCTCTCTCGATCTGCAAATCCCCTATGTAGCAGGGGACGGAGAAGTTACTCGGGTCTTACAGCTTCGGTGGTGACTGCCTTTGCAGAAGCGCATTGCAGGCTTCGCCAATGAGAAGTGCAGAAGCTTCCCTAGGCTCTTCTTTCTTAGAGAGGAGCTCTCTTAAGAATCTCAAATATATGGGTGCTTCTTTGAGAGCTTCCAAGAAAGGAACACTGACATATGTCCTTTTCAGAATATCCAAGAATCGCGCAAATTGAGACTCAGACGTCAAAAGCCTAGACCACGCCACCCTCTGGGAAAAAGGTACAGGTGGCTCGTAGGGGCGGACTGGAGTCGAATGACTAGGCTTCTCAGTAGAGCCCAAACTTTCTTCCTTCTTTCCCCCACATGTTCCTGTAGAATTAGGAACTGAAGCAACCTCCTAGAGAACAATCACTGGGCTCTCCTCAAACCCCTCGCCCGCAGCAGAAAGGGCGTTGACATGGCCTCTGGGGTTGGTCTCAGGCTGACTAGGTAGATGCCCTTGAGGCTGAGACAGGTGGCTCACCTGTTGAGCTATCTGGGTGATCTGATTATCCATCGCCTTTTAGTGGTAAGCCATAGCATCAAACTTGGAGTTTAGCTGGTTAATTGACTCACTAAGGGCTTCATTAGTCTTAGTTTGGGTCGCTATGAAGCGCTCCATAAGACTCTCCAGGTTGGATTTTGGCTCGAGTGGTTGTTGTCATGGAGGTGGGACGTAGGGTGCCTTGAATTGGAAACCGGGGGGTTGTGGTTGGGAAGTATTGGGTGGTATGGGATTGTTGTTGCGGTAGGAGAAATTTGGGTGATTTCTCCAATCGGAGTTATATGTGTTTGAAAAGGGGTTATTTTGTGGGTATTGGCCATAGTTTTGCATTGGATTGGCATGCTCAATGCCTGGGAAAGTGGATTGACACTCAGCAGCAACGTGACCTTGAATGCCACAAATCTCACAAAGGGCCCCAACCTCAAACGTCGCACCAGATGGACCTCCCACTAAACTCCCTAGAGGAGGAGCTCCAAGCCTGTCGAAATGTTGTGCCAAGGCATCAACCTTGCTAGCTAGTAGATCCACAGCGTCGATCCCATAGATCCCACTGGCCCTCTTCGGGGCTGCCCTCTCGCTGAACCAATGGTAATTGTTGGAGGTCATCTCCTCCAACAAGGCCTTCCAGCCTCTATCAACTTCTCCATAAGTGCGCCGCCAGCTGTAGCGTCAACTAACATCTTCAGTGATTGGTCTAATCCATTATAGAAGGCTTGAATTAGAAGTCAGTCGGGTACTCCGTGGTGGGGGCATTGTCGTTGAAGATCTTTGAATCTTTCTCATGCCTCATAAAGCGACTCATCGCCTCATTGAGAGGAAGAGGTGATAAACCTCTATTTTACTGGTTTTAGGCATGATTTCTACCCCTCATTTCGATGATTTTCGGTAGAACTTCAAGAGTATAAAAGCTAATTTGTCATTCTTTACTGCAAATGTACCTAAATGTTGTATGTTTGTGTTTTCAGGAGTTTGGTTGAAAGAAATGAGAGAAATAAGCTAATGCTGTGCCAAATAGGAGCCAAAAAGGTTGATCTTGAGCCAAGAGAAAGTGGCATGGTGGCACCATTCCAGGAAGTATGACCGTGCCACCCAGGAAAACGGGAAAACGCAAGGCAGTAAAGTGGCACGGTGTCCCCGTGCCACATGGCACGACCGTGCCACTTTAGTTTCTCTCGTTTAATCGCGATCTTGCGTTGTAATTGGATTTTAGTCTTTCTCTCTACTTTTTCTCTCTCGAAAACGGCGATTAGAGTTCATAGGATTGAGATTGATTGTTGTTGGATTTAAGACATTGGATTGAAAGTACTTTATGCTTTTGGTAGATTGTTGCTGTAAATTGCACAGAGTACATTCCTCTACCTTTTTCCTTTGCGTTTTAATTCAAAGTTGATACTTTTGGGCATGTTCGTTTTCTTAACTGTAATTGTGATTAGAATGACGATTAGAGGCTAAATCTCATGTCTTGGATTGGGCGTAGCCCCTATGATGTCATTTGGATTGGTATTCTAGGTTTTTGTAAATTAACGCCGATGTTATAATTGAACTCTCACTTAGCATGCCAGGTATTCGATGAATTGCCTGAGAGGGTCGTATTCATGTTTGTAATTGGGGTTTAGGAGATTAACGAAAGTTAAATCCTCTACTTAGAGCGGCTTTATGAGCGATTGAATTTCTTAATATGAAAATAGTTAGGGTTTCAATTGGGAATTAAGGGTTACACAACCCTGTGGCCTCACGACTCTAGTTTCATGAAAATAGATAACTAGAATAACTTGACCAGTCTAATGACCTTTGAGAGAAGGCGTAGATGCATTTAACTTGTAACCATTCCATTTCGGTTGTCTCGTGGGCGGATTCACATGATCTAGTTTATAATCCAAAGAACATTAAAGTGTGGTGAACCCCAATCCAGGATCCTTGTCACTATTGATTTAAATAAAATCAGTAACTTTAGATTGAGTAGAATTAATGCCTAGTAAAACCCATTCTACTAGACTCTAGCCTAAATTGAGTGTTAAAGGTTGGTTCAGTGGTTGAAACCGAGTTTCTTGTGGACACGACCTGTACTTGCCGTTGCTGGCTACAACTGGCACCGTGCACTTACGGTAATTTTAACTCAACAAGTTTTTGGCACCGTTGCCGGGGAACTTGGTTGTTTCAACATCGAAAGCGATTTTAAACGCTTTAGATTAGGCTTTTTCTTTTTCTTTTTCACTTTTCCTTTTCCTTCTTGTGTCTTTAGCTTTGCTTGAACCTACTTACGCTTGGTGTAGTTTTTCGCTTTGTATGCACAGGCGCAGTCAGAGGGGGTAACCACTCATTCCCTTTGACCATGAGATAGAAGCTACTGCGCGAAGGCAAAGCGGTGCAAGGAAAAGGCAATTGCAACAAGACAGCACCATGGCCGAGAGAAATCCTAGGGTTCTACGGGACTATGTCCTATCGCAGGCCACCGACCTCACCTCCTCCATTGTGAATCCGGCCGTCGAAGCGAACAACTTCGAGCTGCGGCCCGCCCTTGTATCCTTCGTGGAGAAGGATCGATTTAGTGGGCGTCCCACGGAGAACCCTCATATTCACCTTCCCAACTTCCTGGCGAAGTGTGACCAATCAAGCTCAACGGGGTCTCCGCTGACGCCATCAGACTTCGGCACTTCCCCTTCTCGCTAACGGACCGAGCCAGTGACTGGCTCCTTAATGAAGAGCCTAATTCCTTCACCACATGGGAGGCCCTATCGACTGCATTTCTGAGCAAGTACTTCCCTCCAGGCAAGACCGCTAAGTTGAGAGCAGAAATCACCTCCTTCTCTCAACGACGCGATGAGTCGCTTTATGAGGCGTGGGAAAGGTTTAAGGATCTTCAACGCCAATGCCCCCACCACGAAGTACCCGACTGACTTCTAATCCAAACCTTCTATAACGGATTAGACCAGTCACTGAAGATGTCAGTTGACGCTGCAGCTGGCGGCGCACTCATGGGGAAATCGATAGAGGCTGCGAAAGCCTTATTAGAGGAGATGGCCTCCAATAATTACCATTGGTCTAGTGAGAGGGCGGCCCCGAAGAAGGAAAGTGGAATTTATGGAATCGACGCTGTGGACTTGCTAGCTAGCAAGGTTGATGCCTTGGAACAGCATTTCGAGAAGCTCGGAACCCCTTCAGGGAGTTCAATGGGAGGTCTATCCGGTGCCATGTTTGAGGTTGGGGCACTTTGTGAGATCTGTGATATTCAAGGTCATATTATTGCTGAGTGTCAATTTATTTTCCCAGGCGTTGAGCATGCCAATGCACTGCAAAATTATGGCCAATGCCCACAAAATAACCCCTACTCAAACACCTACAACCCTGGTTAGAGAAATCACTCAAACTTCTCCTACCGTAACAACAGTCCTATGCCACCCAATGCCTCCCAACCACAACCTCCTGGTTTCCAATATAAGGCCCTTTATGCCCCAGCTCCTCAACAGCCTCCCCAACAACCCAAGTCCAATCTAGAGAGCCTCATGGAGCGCTTTCTAGCAACTCAGACGAAAACCAACGAGCCACTTAGTGAGTTGGTTAACCAATTGACCTCCAAGTTTGACTCTATGGCTACTCACCAGAAGATGATGGACAATCAAATCGCTCAAATTGCACAGCAAGCCTCCTGTCCCCTATCCTCAAAGGCTAGTAAAGGCTAGGGAGGAGCACAAGTATGGTAAGTTTCTTGAGATGTTAAAGAAATTTCACATCAACATTCTCTTTTTGGAGACCATTACCGACATGCCTCTTATGCCAAATTCTTAAAAGATTTGCTCTTCAATAAAGGGAAGTTACTTGAGAATGCCACGGTGTCTCTCACTAAGGAGTGCAGTGCTATCATTTAAAACAAACTCCCTCCTAAGCTTTCGAATCCAGGCAGTCTTTTTATTCCCTGTTCTGTCGGGGGTCTGACTATCAGCAGAGCGTTATGCAACCTTGGGGCTAGTGTGAGCCTTATGCCATACTCCATTTGTAAGAAACTACAAGTGGAGGATTTAAAACCCACTACCATCTCCCTGCAGCTCATTGATCGATCCGTCAAGTACCCTCTTGGTGTTCTTGAGGATGTTCCACTACAAGTGGGAAAGTTCTTCATCCCCTGCGACTTCATGGTTATGGAGATGGAGGAAGACTCCCGCATCCCTATCATTTTGGGGCGACCTTTCCTAGCCACTGCGGGAGCTATGATAAATGTGAAGAACGGAAAGCTTTCCCTTTAAGTAGGGGATGAGAAGGTGGAGTTTAGCTTGCCACAAGCTATGGTTTCTCCCATTTCAGGCGACTCATGCTGTAGAGTCGATGTACTCGAGAAAGCCCTCAACGAGGAGGGGAAGGCCAGATTTTCTGTGGAGGATCCCTTGGAGGCCGCTTTGACCAGTTGCCATGTCATTAACTCGGGTTCGGATGAGAAGGAGGAGTACGCCAGACTCCTCAATGAGTCTCCTGCCTACTTACCTAGGCAGTCCCATAGAGACATCTTTGGTGTGGAGGAGCCTACCCCCAAGAAGGAAAAGGAATGCCCACCGAAGGTAGAATCAAAACCTCTACCTTCCCATCTTAGGTACGCATTTCTGGACCCCTCCCATCGATTTCCCGTTATCGTTAATGCTAACTTGGATGGGCTCCAGTTTGAACAATTGCTAGATGTGCTTCATAAGCATAGGGGTGCCATCGAGTATAGTATCGATGATATTTGGGGACTTAGTCCTACATTCTGCATGCACCGTATTTTTCTTGATGACAGTCATCACCCCTCTCGACAACCTCAACGTTATCTAAATCCGAACCTGCAAGAGGTTGTTAAGAAGGAGATTCTTAAGCTACTTGATACTGGGATCATCTACCCTATCTCGGATAGTGAGTGGGTAAGTCCAGTCCAGGTAGTCCCCAAAAAGGGAGGTATGACTGTCATAAAGAATGAGCGTGATGAACTTATTTCTACCAAGACTGTCACCGGGTGGCGAAAGTGCATTGATTACCGCCGATTAAATCAAGCCACCCGGAAAGATCATTTTCCCCTCCCATTCATTGACCAAATGTTGGAACGATTGGCAAGGCATTTCTTCTTCTGTTATCTGGATGGTTATTCAAATTTCTTTCAAATTCCTATCCATCCTAATGACCAGGAGAAGACGACTTTCACGTGCCCATATGGCACCTTCGCTTATCGAAGGATGTCATTCGAATTGTGCAATGCCCCTATCACTTTCCAACGCTGCATAACTGCCATATTCTCTGATCTTATTGAAAATATCATGGAAGTGTTTATGGATGACTTCTCCGTTTATGGAGGTACCATCACAATTTGCTTAGAAAACTTAACCAAGGTACTCCATAGATGTGAAGAAGTCAACCTAGTGTTGATTTGGGAAAAAATGTCATTTTATGGTACAGGAAGGAGTAGTACTTGGTCATGTCATTTCTGCTAGGGGCATCGAGGTGGACAGAGTGAAAGTTAAGGTAATTGAGCGATTGCCCCCTCCTACTTCGGTAAAAGGGGTCAGGAGTTTCCTTGGTCATGCGGGGTTCTATCACCTCTTTATCAAGGATTTCTCCAAAATCGCTAGACCCTTCACTCAGCTGCTCACCAAGGATGCCCCGTTTATCATTACTGATAAGTGCCATGAGGCTTTTTGCAGGATCAAACAGGCACTAATTTCTGCCCCCATCATACAACCGCCAGATTAGGATCTCCCATTTGAGATCATGTGTGATGCTAGCGACCATGCGGTAGGGGTAATTCTGGGGCAGAGGAAAGATAAGAAGCCAGTGGCAATCTACTATGCTAGTAGAACATTGGATGAGACCCAGCAGAACTACACCACAACTGAGAAGGAGTTGCTTGCGGTCGTGTAGGCAATGGAGAAATTCAGGCCTTACCTACTATGCTCCAAGGTCATTATGTACACGGATCATTCTGCACTCAAGCACCTCCTTGAGAAAAAGGATGCTAAGCCTCGCCTCATCCGATGGATTTTGCTACTCTAGGAGAGATCAAAGACAAAGCGAGGGCCGAGAATGCCGTGGCCGATCACCTTTCTAGGCTCATCATTGAGAGCCACGACCTCCCCATTGATGATGCTTTTCCTGACGAGCATCTTATGGGCGTCACCTTAGCACAAGCCCCATGGCTCGCCGAATATGCGAACTACCGAGCTGCCGGGATCCTCCCCTATGATTTATCCTTCCACCAGAAAAAGAAATTCCTCCACGATATTAAGATATATTTTTGGGAGGAGCCCTTTCCCTACAAGTTGTGCAAGGATGGGATTACCAGGCGATGCCTTCCTGAGGGGGAAATTCAGAGTGTGATCTCCCATTATCACGACTCTCCTTGTGGAGGATATGCTAGCGTCTCCAAGACAGCTGCTAAGGTGCTCCAACCGGGATTCTTTTGGCCCTCACTCTTCAAGGACATCCATGCATATGTTCGCGTGTGTGATCGCTGCCAACGGATGGGGAATCCGTCCAGGAAGAATGAGATGCCCCTTAACTTCATCCTTGAAGTTGAAATCTTTAATGTTTGGGGCATCGACTTTATGGGACCTTTCCCGTCTTCGAAGGGAAACAAGTATATTCTAGTCGCCGTGGACTACGTCTCGAAGTGGGTGGAGGCCGTGGCTAGCCATACCAATGACTCCAGAGTCGTGGCTAAGCTCTTTAAGAAGATCATATTCCCTCGTTTTGGCATCCCGAGGGTGCTAACAAGTGACAATGGATCGCAGTTCACAGAGAAGAAGCTGGAAACACTTTTGAAGAAATATGGAGTGCACCACATGTATGGACTTGGTTACCACCCTCAAACGAGTGGCCAAGTCGAGATCTCCAACCGGGAAATCAAATCCATTTTGGAGAAAACGGTTGCAAGATCATGTAAGGATTGGGCAGACAAGCTCGATGACGCCCTTTGGGCTTACCGCATAGCTTTCAAAACTCCTATTGGCACCACCCACTTTCGGCTCATCTATGGCAAGTCATGTCACCTCCTCGTGGAGCTGGAATACAAGGCTTACTGGGCCATCAAGCACTTCAACTTTGATTTGAAGTCCGCGGGGGAGAAGAGGATGTTACAGTTAAACGAGCTCAAGGGATCCGTTTGGATGCCTATGACAATTCCCAGCTCTACAAGGAGCGAACTAAGCGGTAGCACGACAAGTTTATCAACCGTCGCGAGTTTTGAGAAAGTGGCTTGGTTCTCCTTTTTAATTCCCGCTTGAGGCTCTTCCCTGGAAAGTTTCGCTCTAGATGGTCGGGTCCCTTTAAGGTACTCACGGTATACCTATATGGGGCCATTGAAATAGGCAATGAGACCACCGGCTCGTTCAAGGTGAATGGGTCCCTTTTGAAACACTATATCGCCGGTGAGCCACTTAAAGGGAAGGTCACAGTTGCCCTTCTAGATATCTCGTCTCCCTAGAGAGCGTACTGGTCAAGCTAAGGACCTAACATAAGCGCTTCTTGGGAGATAACCCAAGCTTTATTGCTTTCAACCAAAAAAAAAAAAAAAAAGGAACCTGAGATTTGGCACGGTGGCACCATGCCCTTGGGTGCGACCGTGCCAGAATTCTCTTCCAACCCCCCCCAAAAAAAACATAAATCTAAAAAAAAAGAAAAAAAACAAGAGAGAAGAACAAACGGGCCGGGCAACGAAGTAGCACGGTGGCACCGTGCCGTAGGGCACAACCGTGCCAAAATGCCGAAACGCCCGATTTCTTCCGTCTTCCTTCTTCCTCCTTCTTCCTTCCTCTTCCATTCGACCTCCTTCCTTTCTCTCTCTACTGCGCGGCTCTCCCTCTCTCTCCATCCCTACTCACTCTTCCATTTTAAGCTCTCAAATTCTCTTAATTTCTTGCCAAACTCTTCAACCTTTCTACCCCCATTCACTCTACCCCACCAATTCCTCCCCTTTTTATCTCAAAGTCCTTCAATCCCAAATCTCATTTTCCCTCTCTAAATCCCCAACCTCCATTGTTGAGGTCCAAGGTTGTAGAGAGCGAAATTGACCATTCTCCTGCTCTTTTCGCCTCCTCTTGGGTCCAGATCTATTTTCATTTCCACAATGGGCAAGAAACGCGCTGGGGAGGCTTCAAAGGGTCCATCCCTACCCAAGAAATCATCCCGAGTAACCTCTTCTTCAATTGCATCTGCTTCTGCTAAAGGTACCAAAGATGCTTACCCTCTTATTTTACCTGCTAGCACTAGGGGTTTACAATTTGTGAATGATGAACAAAAGTCCCGATATGAGCTTTTAGTCACTAGGAACACTAGTAAGCAGAAATATTTTCATGCTGATTCCTTGCGCTCTTTAGGACTGTTGGATGATTTGTTGACTCTACTTGGTAGGTTAGGATGGACCGAATATATAAACATGCAATGCACATCCTGTGACCGCCTTATGGTTGAGTTCTTGAGTTCGTTAGTTGTTGATTGGGATGGTAGTTATAATGGTCAGGAAGTCGCCATTTATTTTCGAATGTTTAACATTGATCACCGGATGAGTTTGAGTATGTTTAATGACCTTTTGCGACTCCCGGTGGTCGATGAGGCATATAGGGACGTACCCTCTTTGTGGCGACCTAACCCCGTTTGGTTGAGCATCACCTGCTCCAGACGGAAAGAGTATACTGATAGGTGGGGGCGACCTAGGGTCTTTGACCCTCGACAGGCCAAGGCTACCGACATTTGTAATGTCAACCTTCGGTACCTTTAGCGCCTAACGGCGAACATTGTTTTCGGCCGCGACGACAACCAGAATGGTTGTCAGAAGGCCGAACTGTTTATTATCTGGTGCGCCCTGTCAGGCACCCCTCTCGACATGGGGGCCTTTATAATCCGCCACTTGGCGGAAGTAGCCAAGACCAGTAACCAGAATGTCCTTAGCATTGGTGGTACTGTTACCGCCATTGCTATTGCCTTAGGCTACGGCTCGAGACTCTTTATTCTCGAGCCCTATTTTCTAGGTGGTCACCTCAACCTTGGTACACTCCACCACATGCACATTATAGATACCTGAGGTGACACCATTAGGTACCCCCACCACAAAACCATCCTTTTCCTCCTCCTCAACCATGAGCGCGCCATGGTTGTCAACAAAAGCAATTGGAATTGTGACTGGAGGATTATGAGGGCAACTGTTCTTCCCCGAGAGGAACAGTTAGAAGCTGATGTCGCTATTGAGTTTGATGAGGGTGACGAGAGTGAGAAGGGTGGTGATGAGGGTGATGACGCTCCCGAGACCGAGGCCGAGGCCAGTGGTGCCCCTACCCATCCCGACCCCACCCCGCCACCACCACCCCTTCACCCACTGTTCCCTCATGAGATGGGCGGGTCTTCCTCCTCCGCGGCCTACTTGCCACTCGACCCTTCTTTTCTCCAGTCCTTCTCCACCCTCCAAATGGAGGTGACAGGTCTTTGAGAGGATTTTAGGGGTATGCACCATGATATCCAGCGCATTTCTGAGCGCATGGATTCCATTGAGGAGGCCGTGAGTCAGTTCCGCGGTTATATTGACTGCCAAGAGCAACGAGAGTTAAGGCGGATACAGCGTGAGGAATAACAAGCGATTAGAGAAGCTCATCAGTACGAGGAGAGATGGAGGATGAACGAACTGCTTTGGCGCCAGTTCGAGTCGATTCGGCAGCTGGAGGAGCGTTTTCGCTCTTTCCCGGGCGCCCCTGCGAGTTCGTCATCCCCTCCACCTTTTGATCAGGGTGGCTCCTCGCATTTCTCCCCATTCCCCCCGCCTTTCTAGCCTCCTCCTGGGCCCGACGGTGCCCAGTGACTGTCTGTTGTTTCCCCTTCCCCCTTGTTTCACATGCTTCCTATCTTTTTCATTGAGGACAATGAACAGTTCAAGCATGGGTGGTGAGCTCATGAGCTGTTTCCGTGATGATTTGTGGTGGACGTTGGTTTGTATATATATCCGTTTGTATATAGGGTTCTTACATATGTTTAGTTTTCATTCTAACTTAGGTGCATTTTTAGGGTGCATATAGATAGGCAATGCATTGTATATATTTTCTTTTCTAACCCTTGGTCTCAAGTGGACATATGTTGAGTGGAGCTTCACAAGACTGCGAGGTAATTCTTCCAACTCTTCTCTTCATTTATCTACTAGTCGACTACTTAGGGTGATTTACTTTTGAAAACCCCTCCTATGATGTTAACCAAGGCAGTGAGGATCAGTTGGTTGATATGGTTGTGTACACTTGTGTTTTCTTTGTGGCAAAATGCTTTTGGTTGATGATTTTGAAAACGTTTTGACCACATTGTTTGGTTCGCATTCTTGTTTGCCCTTGAAACCCCCTCATCATGATTGATTATCCCTTTTAAGTAGGACATCTCTGGGGTTGGTTGTATTGTCTGGTAGTATGACCCGTGAGATTTTGAGCCTATAGACTAATCCATCAACTTAGTCTCATATTCTTTTTCATGTGTGTCTCTTCCATGGCAACATCTCTAGAACTTGCTTGGATTCTCTTTGAAACCGCATTTAGCATGTATGTAACGATGAAATGATAGAGGCATTCACTTGTTTTTGAGCTACATAGCCAAACTGCTACCCGTGATTTAATGTTTTAACCCTTGCCTACCCCTTTGAGCCTTATCCATTTTCGTTGTGAACCTTTCACTGCTAGCTCTTGACCTAAACACATTTCCTACCTTTCAGCCAAAGCTAGTAGAGCAACGCTTCACTATTCTGTTGGTAGTGGGTGTTATGCACAGCTGTGGTTATTTTGGTATGTAAGGAGGCTGCATCCTCGTAGCTATTTGGGAATTGATTGTTTTGTTATTGTGCATGCCAATCACTCATTTTCTTGTCCTTACCAAAAAAAAAAGGAGAAAAGAAAAAGGAAAGGAGAAACTTATTGAAACCTGAAAAGGGTGATAAATAAGAGTGTTTGGCATGATGGTATAGTGCATTCCCGATGGCTCTTCTGTTTTAAGGAGTGGTTGTGTCCCTAATGAGAGTGCGATATGATTTGTTTAAGTGTTGGTTGCTCACTAGCTACGGCTTTCAGCTCCTCACTTCCCAAATTGTTTATCCCCCTCCTGCCTGCGCCCTTAGCCCCATTTCAACCCTACAAAGACCTCTTGATTGTTGTTGCATATATTGCACTTTCGTGGTGGAGAATTGAGAATCCTACCAAGCCTATGGTAGATTGTTTAATTGGAAGAGAGTCGAGTGAACCTTCTTACATCTTAAACACATGTGAGGGAGTGCAGTTACTTTCTTCCCCCTATGAGAGTCACTACCAGGCCTTCTAGCCCACTACTTATTTAGGCGCGTCTTGATTGGGGAGGGGTGTGATATGGTTTGACGATATGCAGATTTGAACATGTGTTCTTCTCAATGATTTGAAATGAATTTGGAAATTGTATTTATGCTTTAAATCACTCCACTGGTTGTGCGCACCTATATTCGATTCGACTGATCCCTAATTGGCCTTGCCTGAGGAGGCGGGTGGTTAGAGGTTTTTGATCCCCTGTCGATTCATTCATGTTTCAGTCTTGCTTGGGGACAAGTAAGAGATAAGCATGGGAGAGTTGATAAACCTCTATTTTACCGCTTTTAGGCATGAATTCTACCCCTCATTTCGGCGATTTTCTGTAGAACTTCAAGAGTATAGAAGCTAATTTGTCATTCTTTACCGCAAATGTGCCTAAATGTTGTGTGTTTGTGTTTTCAGGAGTTTGGTTGAAAAAAATGAGAGAAATAAGCTAATGCAGGAGCCAAAAAGGTTGATCTTGAGCCAAGAGAAAATGGCACGGTGGCACCATGCCAGGCAGCATGACCGTGCCACCCAGGGAAACGGGAAAACGCAAGGCAGCAAAGTGGCATGGTGTCCCCGTGCTACTTTAGTTTCTCTCGTTTAATCATGATCTTGCGTCGTAATTGGGTTTTAGTCTTTCTCTCTTCTTTTTCTTTCTCGAAAACGGCGATTAGGATTCATCGGATTGAGATTGATTGTTGTTGGATTCAAGACATTGGATTGAAAGTACTTTATGCTTTTGGTAGATTGTTGCTGCAAATTGCACAGAGTACATTCTCTACCTTTTTCCTTTGCGTTTTAATTCAAAGTTGATACTTTTGGGCATGTTCGTTTTCTTGATTGTAATTGTGATTAGAATGACGATTAGAGGCTAAATTTCGTGTCTTGGATTGGGCGTAGCCCCTATGATGTGAATTGGATTGGTATTCTAGGTTTTTGTAAATTGACGCCGATGTTATAATTGAACTCTCACTTAGCATGCCAGGTATTCGATGAATTACCTGAGAGGGTCGTATTCATGTTTGTAATTGGGGTTTAGGAGATTAACGAAAGTTAAATCTTCTACTTAGAGCGGCTTTGTGAGCGATTGAATTTCTTAACATGAAAATAGTTAGGGTTTCAATTGAGAATTAAGGGTTACACAATCTCGTGGTCTCGCGACCCTAGTTTCATGAAAATAGATAACTAGAATAACTTGACCAGTCTAATGACCTTTGAGAGAAGGCGTAGATGCATTTAACTTGTAACCATTCCATTTCGATTGTCTCATGGGCGGATTCACATGATTTAGTTTATAATCCAAAAAACATTAAAGTGTGGCGAACCCCAATCCAGGATCCTTATCACTATTGATTTAGATAAAAGTAGTAACTTTAGATTGAATAGAATTAATGCCTAGTAAAACCCATTGTACTAGACTCTAGCCTAAATTGAGTGTTAAGGGTTGGTTCGATGGTTGAAACCGAGTTCTTTGTGGACACGACCCATACTTGCCATTACTGGCTACAACTGGCACCATGCACTTGCAGTAATTTTAACTCAACAAAAGGTGATTTCTACTCTCAACTTAGCGGTCTTGCCAAGAGGAAAGTACTTGCTCATGAATGCAGTCGATAATGCCTCCCAGGTAGTGAAGGAGTTAGGCTCTTTATTAAGAAGCCAGGCATTGGCTCTATCTGTCAGCCAGAAAGGAAAGAGCTGAAGTCTGATGGCGTCGGCGGAGACCCCATTGAGCTTAATTATGTCACACTTTGCTAGAAAGTTGTGAAGGTGAATGTGGGGGTTTTCGTGAGTCGCCCACTAAACTGATCATTCTCCACAAAGGATACAAGAGCAGGCCACAGCCTGAAATTGTTCGCTTCGACGGCTGGATTGACAATGGATGAGGTGAGGCCAGTGGCCTGCAGTAGGACATAGTCCCATAGCACCCTAGGATTTCTCTCGGCCATGCTGACTTGTTGCTATTGTCGCTTCTTCGTACCGTTTTGCCTTCACGCAGTGGCTTCTATCTCAGGATCAAAGGGAATGAGTGGTTGATCCCTCTGACTCTGCCTGTGCATACAAAGCCAAAAACTGCACCAAGCATAAGCAGGTTCAAGCAAAGCTAAAAGAACAAGGGGGAAGAAGAAAGACGAAAAAGAAAAAAAAAAGCCTAATCTAAAGCGTTTTGAATTGCTTTCGATGTTGAAACAACCAAGTTCCCCGGCAACGGCGTCAAAAACTTGTTATGCTTTAAATTGTGTTACCGCAAGTACACAGTGTCAGTTGTAGCTATCAACGGCAAGTATGGGTCGTGTCCACAGAAAACTCGGTTTCAACCACTGAACCAATATATAGCGCTCTATTTAGGCCAGAATCTACTAAACTTGGTTTTTAGTCAGTAACAGTTCTATTCTACTGAAGACCACTGCTGTTACCTAAATTAATGCTAACAAGGGTCCTGGATTGGGGTTCACCACACTATTATGCTTCTTGGATTATAAACTAAGTCATGTAATTCCATCCACGCAGACAACTAAAATGGAATGATTACCAATTAAAGCGCATCTATGCCTTCTCTCGAAGGTTGTTAGACTGGTTAGGTGATCCTAATTACTATTTTCATGAAACAGGAATCAACCAAACCACAGAATGTAGTAACTATTATTCCCAATTGAAATCCTAACTATTTTCATATCAAGAAATTAAATTGCTCACAAAGCAGCTCTAAGTAAAGGATTCAACTATCGTTGATCTCCTAAACTATAACTTAAGAACAGGAATTCAACCTTTTCAGGCAATTCATCGAACACTTGGCGTGTTAGGTGAGAGTTCAACCATAAACATGGGAATTTATTAACAAAAATTAGAACATGGTTTCAATTCGCACAATAGGGGCTACGCCCAATCCAAAGACAAAAAATTTAGCCTCTAATCATCATTTCAATCACAATCACAATCAAGAATGCGAACATGATTAAAAGCACTAACTTTGAACTAAAATACGAGAGAAAAAGGGAAAGGAACGTACTTTATGCAGCGGTAATCTACTAAATGCATCAATTAATCTCAATCTAATGCTTCAAAGTCAAAAACAACAATTCAGATCTAAGAACCCTAAAGTCGCCATTTTTCGAGAGAGAAACCTAGAGAAAATTGCATCATGATAATTACAATGCGAAATTGCAATTAATTGGGATTCACTAAGGTGGCACGATCGTGCCACACAGCACAGTGCTACTTTGCTGCCTCTCGTTTTCTTGTTTCCTGGGGGTAGCACGGTCATCCTGCATGACATGGTGCCCTCATGCCAGTTCTTCTTGTCTCAAAATCTACATTTTTGGCTCTTGTTTGGCGTGACATTAACTTGTTTTCCTCGTTTCTTCTAATCCAACTCATGAAAATACAAAAACACGTCATATAGGTAGATTTGAGGTAAAGAATACCTAATCAACCTCTATACTCTTAAAGTTTTACCGGAAACTACCGAAATGAGAGGTAAAAATTGAGTCTAAATGAGGTAAAATAGAGGTTTATCAGGTGTCCATCACCATTTGATAGGAGGTCATGGCATCAAACTTGGAGTTCAATTGATTAATTTGCTTACCAAGAGCTTCATTAGTCTTGGTTTGAGTTGCTATGTAGCGCTTCATAAAGCTCTCCAAGTTGGACTTGGGTTGTGGAGGTGGTTGTTGGGGAGATGGGTTATAGGGTGCCCGGTGTTGAAAACCAGGGGGCTAAGGTTGAGAGGCATTGGGTGGCAAGGGATTATTATTGTGGTAGGAGAAATTGGGATGATTTCTCCAATCAGAGTTGTATGTATTTGAGTAGGGGTTGTATTATGGTGGTGGGCATGGATTGAAATTTTGCATAGCATTGGCATCCTCCACACCCTGAAAAGTAGTGTGACACTCAGAAGCAGCGTGCCCTTGAATGTCACAAATCTCATAAAGAGACCCAACCTCAAACATTGTACCTAAAGAACTTGCTAAAGAAGGAGTCCCAAGCAGATCAAATTGCTGTGCTAGAGCATCAACCTTGCTGGCAAGTCCACAACATCAACTCCACAAACCCTATCGGTCTTCTTTGAGGCCGCTCTTTTAGTAGACCAATGATAGTTGTTGTAGGCCATCTCCTCCAATGGGGCTCTCGCAGCCTCAATCGACTTCCCCATGAGTGCGCTGCCAGTTGCTGCATCAACAGACATCTTTAGGGACTGGTCCAATCCTTTGTAGAAGGTTTGTATAGGAGCCATTCGGGTACTCCATGGTGGGGGCATTGGCGTTGAAGATCCTTGAACCTTTTCTACGCTCCATATAGTGACTCATCGCCACATCGAGAAAAAGAGGTGATTTCTACCCTCAACTTAGAGGTCTTACCTGAGGGAAAGTACTTGCTTAGGAAAGTTTTTGATAAGGCCTCCTAGGTGGTGAATGAATTAGACTCTTCATTGAGGAGCCAATCAGTGGCTCTGTTAGAAAGTAAGAAGGGGAAGAGCCTTAGCCGGATTGCATCAGCGGAGACCGACCTCGTTGAGCTTGATTGTGTCACACTTCACTAGGAAGTTGCAAAGATGAATGTGGGGCTTCTTTGTGGGACATCCACTGAATTGGTCCTTCTCCATGAAGGACACGAGAGCGGGCCGCAGCTCACAGTTGTTTGCTTCGACGGTCGGGTTGACGATGGAGGAGGCTATGCCGGCGGCATATGGTAAGACGTAGTCCCGTAACACCCAAGGATCTCTCTCGGTCATGACGACTTCTTGTTGTTGCCTCTTTCTCGCACCGCTTTGCCTCCATGCCGTGGTTTCTATCTCAGCGTCAAAGGGAATAGTGGTCAATCCCTTTAACTGTGCCTGTGTATACAAAGCCAAAAACTACATCAAGCGTAAGCAAGTCCAAGCAAGGCTTAAAAAGCAAAGGAGAAAAAGGAAAAAGAAAAAAAAAGAAAAAGAAAATGCCTAATCTAGAGCGTTTTGGTCGCTTCTGATGATGGAATAAACAAGGTCTCTAACAACGGCGCCAAAAACTTGTTGTCTTAAAATGTTACTGCAAGTGCATAGTGCCAGTGGTAGCTAGCAACAGCAAGTACGCATCATGTCCACTAGGAACTTGATTCTAATCACCAAAATCGACTCATGACACTTAATTCAGGCAAAAGATCAACTGGGTTGAATGATTGCTAATTAATAGTACTATTCTACTGAAGCTGATGAATTGTCAAATTCAATGATAATAAGGGTCCTAGATTGGGATTTACTGCACTATTATGCTCTTTGAACTATAAACTAGATCATGCAAATCTGCCCACACAAATAACTGAAATGAAATGGTTACAAGTTAAAGCACATCTACACCTGCTCTCAGAGGTGACTAGACTAGTTAAGCAATCCTAATTATCTATTTTTATGAAACTAGAATCAACAAAACCACAAAATTGAGTAACCCACTATACCCAATTGAACCCCTAATTATTCTCATGTTAGGATGCTCAATCACTTACATGGTCGCTCTAGGTAGAGGATTCCACTTTCTTTGATATCCTAAATCTTAATTAAGAATCATGAGTATATTTTTTTCAAGCAATTCATCGAACACCTGGCGTACTAAGTGAGATTTCAAATCACAACTATGAGCATAATTCGCAAAAACCTAGAACATCATTAAATTTTGCATAATAGAGGCTACTCCCAATCCAAGACTAAGAATTTAGCTTCTAATCATATCGAGTAAAACAAATTCAGCATTCAAATCCAATCTCATGGACAAGAACGAAAACTAAAAGAGTAACCACGAAGGAGAGAGAAAGGAAGAACAAACTTAGATTAATCGAATGTGAAATCCGCATCTTGAACAATCTTCAATTCAACCATATATAAACCAACAATCAAATCTTACTTAGCCCTAAAAGTTCACCCTAAAAGTGTTTTGAGAGGTTTTTCTCTGCCAACTAAAGTCATGTGCCCACAAAAATAAGATGATTAGGAATAAATGGGGAAAACACAGGGACCAAGCAACGGCCGTCGAGTTGGCGACGGCTTGGCAGTCGCTTGGTGGGAAAGGCATGATGTTGGCGACGGTCCATCGGTATGGCGACGGGTAGCTGTCGCCGCCTACTAGAATTCTGCTGCACTTTTACAGGGTGTCGATGGCCATGTCGTCGACTGTGCGATGACTGCCGTCTCCCCAGCACCTTGAACTCTTGCTTTCCTTGTCCTCTTACCTGCCTTGAGGCCTCCATGTGACCTTCTTTACTCTTACTTTGCCTTGTGTACACATTTAGTCGCTTCCCTTCCGTCAATAACTTGGAAAATACCTGCGAAAGAGTTGAAAAGGGATTAAAAGAAGGAAGTAGGCTTGGAAGGGGCAAAACTTAGTCAAATCCCATTATATTAAAGGGGAAATAAGGGGAAATGAACCAAGAAAATGGTTCAAAAAGAGTCAAGTTTGAGGTTTATTATCATCATTGTGGAGAAGATACTGTGTTCCTTAGTCTCGAAATTTGGCTATGTTCTCTGCTCCATTAAAGAATTAGAAGACTTGAATTTCTCTTCCTTGATGAAGAGCAAGGTTCTTTCTCGTGCATGAGCAGAAAATCAACCAAACTTTTGTTACAGTAACTAATATATAGTCTTAACAAAAATTAGTAACAACAATACCAATATTAAAAATGTCCTGGTCATACCAGTATACTTTCATTGAGGATGAAGTGAATATGTCTAACCATATTTTATTTCTTTGTAATAATGTAAGACGTTAACTAAAAAAAGTTGTCTTTTATTTGGTTCTGCTCTAATCGTAGTTGAACGATGACAAATGGCAGGGTTGAATAACCCAAGCTGGACCCTCTTTAGACACGTCTTAAAATGGAAAAATGTGTATAATAGATCTCCATGTGGTGATCATTGCTGCTTAAAAATCATTAAATTTAACTAAGTTTAACATGTAAACTAGTACAATATGTAAATTGACAAAAATATCAAATCATTGAACATGTTATTAATGGGCTTGTTTATTACTGGACACATTGGCCAGACCCTTCTGACCCTATTTTACTTGAGCCGGCCTACTCGACCAATGGGACCGGCTTATTTGTCGTCCCAATGTGACCCTATTTTATAATATTCCTTCAGAAAAATACAATTACTGCACTTTTATTTAAATTATAGACGATTTTATGTAATAAATATGACGTGTATTAATTGATGATGAAAAAGGTCCTGATAAAAAAGCATTTTGAGCCCATTTGATTAACTAAAATCCACAAATGAAAATACGTCAGTTCGTATTTTATTCGAATTTGAAGTAAACGGAATCCATATTTGAGTCACTTGTTGGAATTGACAGATCTATTTTTACTTATTTCTTCCTCAACACTTAAATTTCAAGAAATTAGAGACACTGTAAACTCGAGTGAATATTTTTTTATTAAAAAAAAGTCAGAACTGAGGCCAGACAAAACTTTATGACCAAAACAATTGAAAAAAGTTGAAATTTTAGTGTCATGCTAGCCAAAAGCTGCATTATCTGAGCCGTTTTTCCCAAAGCCATGCGTTTTCGATACTCCAACTCATGTTCTAGAAAATCTTCGAATCCAATCAGTCATATATATATATATATATATATATATATATAACTATATTTAAAAATGAGTGAACTCATATTAAAGTGATATGTGACATGCTGACTAAGCAATACATGACATGATGAATGGAAAATTTTTGTCTTTAATATTGAATACTAATTGGGTAAATGGAGTTTTAAAAGTCTCTCAGACATTAATAAGATTTATGGCTAATTTAGTGTTGAATTTGTAAGTTAAACACATTGTCAACCTTAAAATACAAATACAATTTATTATCCTCTTAAAAAAGTTGTTTTTATATTCCAACTACTTTCAAACCAAGAGTGTGTTTCTTCTTACCCATTAAACTCCTCATGCCCATTGTTATTTCCAAAAATATTGATAATAAGTTGCTTAAATTTCCTCACATATTTGAGCATGTTGTTTTCATAAAGTTGGGTGTTGTTCATGAAGTGGATATTATTTTGCCTCATTGCTTTATAATTTAAAAAAAAACTTTATCCGCTCATCACTATGAGTATTGTGCAAGCTATGTTTTTAGATTAGAATCCCTTTTAGTCTAGTTAAATCCAAAATATTTGTGAATTTCATATAGTTAGGGAGGATCAAATTTCAATTATCTCAAAACCATCTCAAAACTACGTAGTGTATTATGATATAAACTATCTCAAAACTTCACTCTTATTATGATATAAACTATCTCAAAACTTCACTTTTATTCTACTGTCTTCACTTTCTCTCATTTCATATAATCATAAACTTGTAGTGTATATTTATCTAAATCTTCATGTTGTTTATGTCATTATTGGTGTTATTTTGAAGTATATAAATGCATTTCTATACCTTTTATGTGAAATTGTTAAGATGCATAATACTCAATCATGTTATTTACATTACTGGAATTGATATGACATTCAATGTATATTCAAATATTATTACACATTAAGATTAACATAATATCCATATTAGCCTTTATCATCTCTATCATTACTTGGTAATCCCAATCCTGTCTTTTTTAATTTTTAGTATTCTTGCCATATTAGATTTTAATCCAAAAGGGTAAAAGCACTAAAAATGAAAAAAAAAATCTCTATAAACTTCTTCTATTCCGTTTCTGTGGAGTGGTAGATAATTTTTAAATCTAGAGTCAATCGAAATCCGTTTCTCTTTGATTTTGCAATTTAGGGGTAAGGTTGCTCCATCAAAACCTCCCCCACACTCCGACTGGTGGCGGAATATTTGGTTATTGGACTGTATTGGATTTCGATTTCGATACTAAGTGTTGTTAATTTTAAAAAAATCAACTATCAACAATGTTTATTTGTTGTTCCAAGTATATGTTCAAACAAACGAATGATGAATTAATAATCTATCTCAAAAACGCAAATACTAAACAAGCATATCAACAACCCCTGCATCGCAGGGGCCTGAGACTAGTGTGTGTGTGTGTGTGTGTGTGTGTGTGTGTGTGTGTATATATAAGTGAGTCCAAACACTGTGGTCGTGACACGTGTTATATGAAGCATTTATTAAGATTTTATTTAAAAATAAAAATTTAAACAATATGTTATCTAAAGTCATCATAATAGATAGTATCTTTTCAACTATTTCAATAAAGAAAAATTGAAATAAATTATAGATATATTAATATTATTATTTCTATAAATTTAAATTATAAGATTAATTATAATATTTCTAAAAATATTTTAGCTAAAATTTTACAATGAATCATATATAGTATGAATTTAAAGACTAGTTATCTTATATTTAGAAGCACCCGTTATTATATGGTACATCATGGAAATATGGTACCCAATCTAAAAGTCCAGTAAAAGTAGACAGTCCAGTGTCAGGTTGGAGCGCCAGGAATCGCTTAAAGGAAATTGATTTTTCACTTTGGAGAACCTTCACAATGGAAGTAACATGGTACGGTGGCAATTAGTTGGCGTTTGCCTGTTGGGGTCTCGTGTTTTGATACTAAGCACAAGTTGTGATTTTCCTGAAAATTCGATTACTTTCGCATCCTTCTTTAATTCAAAAAAGTTGATTAGTTTTTTTACAAAATATATTCTATTTGTCAAAGTTTCTTTCTGAATCATATTTTGTTCATCAATAATTATGCGCTAAAAACTAAACTATTATTCACTAAAGACCAACCTATTATTCACTAAATAGTGCCCTATTGTAGATTAAAAATTAACCTAGTGTTCACTTTAAGACAACCTATTATACATTAAAAATTATCACTAAAAATTAAAGGTATAGTTCACTAAAAATTAACTTAATGTTTCCTAAAAGATAACCTATTGTGCATTAAAGATTTGCCGATTGTTCACTAGAAATTAAAGTATTGTTTATTTAAAAATTAATAAAAAAGCTTTAATTATATCAAGAAGAGTGTATGATATTAATTTTTAATAAACAATACGTTAATTATATCAAGAAGAGTGCATTAAAGATTTGCCTATTGTTCACTAAAATTTTAATAGACAATACTTAAATTTCTAGTGAACAATAGGCAAATCTTTAATGCACAATAGGTTATCTTTTAGGATATATTAAGCTAATTTTTAGTGAACAATACCTTGAATTTTTAGTGATTAATTTTTAGTGTATAAGAGGTTGTCTTAAAGTAGACAGTAAGTTAATTTTTAATGTACAATAGGGTACTATTTAATGATTAATAGGTTGGTTTTTAACGAACAATAGGTTGGTGTTTAGTGCATAACTTTTGGTGGACAAAATATGATTGAGAAAGAAACTTTGACAAATAGAATATAATTTTTAAAAAAAAAACTAATCAATTTTTTTAAATTAAAAAAGGATGGGCAGGAAATCAAATTTCAAGAAAAATCACAACTTGTGCTTAATATCGAACATGAGACCCCAACTTCCAAATGCTAGATCCTTACCACCATACCATGTTATTTCTATTGTGAAGTTTTTCCATAGTAAAATAGCTATTTCCTTTAAGCTATTTTTGAGTTGCGCTCCAATCTGACACTGAATTATTTATTTTCATTGGACTTTTATATTGGACCGCATGATGTATGCCCTATTTCTATACTGTCGAGTGCACTATATAATAACTGTGGACGAGATTTGAATGTCAATTTAGAATGAAATAAGAATTTAACTGTGTCTTACAACAAGATCTATATCATGACTAGTTATTTAATCAAATTCTATCACTTCTTCTTCCAATCACTTAGCGTTCATATCGCAAATTTTACACAAACATGCAGACTGATGAGAAGAGGCTTAACAGAATTAAAAACTCATAGTATTTTCGCAATCAAATTTACACCTCTTAAATTATGAGCCACAATAATTTATCAAATAATCTTAAACCGTCCTTTGGCGTCGCTCCAAAGTTGTTCCTTTGTTGGCATTGATGTGATGAAAAAAAGGATGGAGTGAGCCTGTGCTGACAGAAAAAGTGAAATGGGCATCCAAAAGCAAAATCCAGGAGCGATCAGCGACGGAAGCCTAAAAAATGCGGTGGCACATAAGATGGCACCTGGAAAGCTACAATGGCCACAGGTTCGGCCTTAGCCCTAATGACACCTGTTGTGTGAGTTTTCTTTTAATTTCAATTAGCAAACAACTATAAAGAAGCTGTCTGATTCAAGAAAACAACCAAGTGGGAACAACCAATTTGTTCAAGGACCATCTTAATTTAAAACTTAAACTTATGGTTGAACGTCCAGCAATAGATTTATACTCTAACACGTCTCCTCATGCAAACGTCCTTTAGATTTGAAACGTGGATGCTGCAAAAGCTCTTTCTACCTTACGCAATAAATCAGTATGGGGTTGCTGAAATCCAAACTCGAGACATCTAATACTATATTCAAGAACCATCTTAACTAAATCAATATGCCCAAGAATAAGTTGCTTAGGAACAGGTTTAAATTTGCATGTGTTGAATGTAATATTAGAATTCCTCGACTAGATGATTAGTTCTGCTGTCATAGACGATGGACGAGACTTGGATGTGTTGCATTTACGTGTTGTACCTTAGTTCACAACTTTATTTAATATTTTTTGTCTGCAAGCGTAGTCACAAATTTAAATCTGTAATTAGTTCAAACTAATGGAGTATTCACGAGCTCCCAAGACCTACGAAACTTTTCTGAGCCTCATAAAATCTTTTCTAAACAGGTCTGGGTCCTTCCGGCTGCCCTTCAAATTGTGCCTTTGGTTTGTGTTTACAAAATAAAATTGATTTTTAGAATCTAAAATTGATTTTTCCTTCAAAAAGATTGATTTTTTTTCCTACACTCGATCTCAGCAAAAAGGTCAAGAGAAGGTTCAATCATCTCTAACTTGTGTACATATGTAAAATATATCCATAAAAAATTTCTTAGTGTTTTTTCTCTAAAAGGACCGAAATTGAATATTTTTGGAACAAGAAATCAAAGGCAAAAAATAAGCCTAGGAAACCACACGGTATTAGGAGATCAAATTTGTCTTTATTAGTACGGGTGAGTAGTTTTGGATAACTGTCTAAAAACTTGGAAACTGAAATTAGAACCGATCAAACCAACTCCTAAGTTTTGGGAATTGGCAGGCTCCAGTTCTGATTCCAGGTACCAACTAGACTTAAATATGAAAATCTTTACTATTGTGTGCATTTTTTCGGGTGATTATGTTTGACATGCCCATTCAAAACTTAAGGTTGAAAATTATTTGCCCCGACGCTCTACAATTTCACAAAGTATTAAAGAAACTATGGAGTTGTTATTGTACAATTGTTGAAAATATAAAAAGATGGAAACTCAAGTTGATACCGCAAAAATGATTTTGAGAATAATTGGCGCTGCCCAAGCAAGGGAGCCTTGGGTCCATATATATACATAAAATAAATTTAAGAGATTACATATCTTGCTCACATATATTGTCCTCTATTACGCTCCTCAATTTGTAGGGCGGATGCACAGATAGATGGGTGAGAAGATGACGGTGGCAATCCGATGATTGAGCGTGGAGATTTGGCAGTTACTGTAGCTAGCGTTTTTGCCAGCAATTTCTTGGTGCTCAGGGAAGTTGACAACTAGAGAATGACCTAGAGTTGTTGCAGCTCTAATACCACGTAAAAATGATTTTGAGAATAATTGGCTCTGCCCAAACAAGGGAGCCTTGGGTCCATATATATACACAAAATAAAATGCAACAGATTACATATGTTGCTCACATATATTTTCCTCTATTAATTACAGAAAAATATTTTGCAAAAATTGTGCATATTGACAATCTAATTCACAACCTAAAGTGTAAAAAATTCAAGAAAGTCCTTACAAATACGACAAGTCCACGAAAAATCTCAAATTTTATGCCAAACATGGGTTTCCAAAGTAATGCCAAGAGGAACTGTTAGCTAATTTTTGGGAATTGAAACTTGAAGTGTTTGGCTGGTTCTGCCCCTATTCAAGGGTACCCAAATTTATGCTCACCTCTGTTAGTATCCGATATAATTAAATTGAATGCAATAGAAAAATCATGAAATAAGATAATTAAGCAAGATAA
Source organism: Carnegiea gigantea (assembly GCA_029747015.1). NCBI lineage: Eukaryota > Viridiplantae > Streptophyta > Magnoliopsida > Caryophyllales > Cactaceae > Carnegiea > Carnegiea gigantea. The sequence continues at coordinate 8,121 of JAKOGI010003448.1, read as the reverse complement.
GTAAGTAAACACCAAGAATACCAAAATTTATGTGGAAAACCCAAATCAGAAAAAACCATAGACGACGATGATCGAAAAATTCACTATGAGATGGAAGAGTACAAATCGATCCGATTAAAGCAATGTGCTTGAATGATTACAAATTCATTCAACAATACTCTCACAAATCTAGAAAAATAGTGAATACTTTTGGTGTGGATGAATAATGATGATGACGATACTTGATGATCAAGATGATGAAGATTGATCTTGATTTATAGCAGATCAGCCATAATAGTAGCAATAATCCACCATTAATCTGCATTAATCAGGGGATAATGAATTGAAAATGGATAAAAAATGAAGCAAACAAGAGCAGGCCAAGAGACATGTGATGCCACGGTTCGTAGGCTGGGCCATGGATCCCCCGTATAGCTCTCTGGAGCCTAGCACCTGAAACAGGCCTTGGTTAACGTGGTCAAGAATTGTTGCTTCTAGGCCAAGCTCCGAACCTACTAGGCCGTGCCACCCGTGCGTGCTGCTGAACCGTAAGGAGAAGAATGGGAGCCCCGAGGCACTGGTCAACATATAGGTCAACGCACTGGAAAGACCATGCCATTAGGCTGGCGTTGATGTTGGGTCCTTGGTCTCGTTGGGTCGCGTGAGGGAAGCAAACGAAATGTAATTATTTGTTTTCTTTTCTTTGCTTCTCTAACCTAATCATAGTAAAATATAAGTAATTTTGAGGCACTTCCCAACAATCTTCGCCGTCGCCTTGGACCACAATTCTTCAACAATTGATACCGCCAATAAACCCCAAAGGGTATATCCCCATATGGCTATTATAAGTTGTGAATACTGACTAAGGCTAAGCAATGCTCAAACGTAGTAATGGGAGGTAGTCTGGTAAGCATACCTATGAGATTATCTAATGCACTAATTTTCTTCAGAACAATCTTCCTTATATAGCAATAATATCTTGAATAAAATGATACTGACACTGCTGTGCTTACTCTAGATGATAAGCATCATTCTTGGTAAGATGAATTGCACTCTCCATTTCTTCTTACATTGCCTTAAGCCAATTAGAGGAATTAGAACAAGGGATAGCCTCTGAATAAGTTGAAAGTTCAACACCTTCAGGAGTCTCTTGTGCAGTGGTGAGAACATATGCAATCAGCCTACACTTGTCATCGGTGACATGACGAGCGGGCTTTCTAATGGTTCTCTTCAACCTATCATGAGTAATAGAATGTGTATCATCCACTTGAGGTCCATCGGGATTTAAGGTGCTCGAATCTGGCTTATCAATATAGACCTTAATGCTAGAATGAGGTAAAGAGGATCTAATAACTCCACAAACATCAATCTCCACCTTATCACTGGTTTCATGTTGATCACTGATAGGGCAGCAAGCGCACGGTGGCGTTGTACCAAATCAGGATCGATCCCACAGAGACTAGGTCAAGCTACCGGACTATGCTCTCTCAAGATAGGTTAAGCAAAATAAAATTTGAGATAGAAATAAACTATTGTACTATCTAATTTAATTGATAAATATTCAAGAAATTATACAAAAAAAACAATCCCTCAATTCATGTATCAATCAAGCACTTTGTTCTCAATTAGTTGTTTTAAAACCGACAATCGAAATATCACAACCCTCTTTCAAAGTGAAGTGAAATACTTTAATCTAACCAATGACCATTTCTCAAAGGCTTTTAACGTATTTAGGTTTATTAAGCATGCGATTATCAAATTCGTAGTTTCTCAATTGGTATGACTTTCTCAAGACTCCACACAATCAAGTCAAATCCTAGATTCCAGTATCGAATTTCACCATTCAATTCTTCACTGAATACCCAAAACAAGCAAGAAAATGATCAAATTTCTCACAAGATAATAAACATCTAAGATTTGATAAAGCAATCTAACAAATTGCAAAGTGCCAAAAGATATCAACATAAGATCGAGAAATTAACTAGTACTTGCACAAATTCAAGATCAAAGCAGCAAATGGTAATCTAAATTATAAAATATAAATCCTAAAATGAGAAAAGAGAAGAGAAGGGAAGAAAATTGCTCAGCCATCATCGCGCTTGAACTGTCGTTGTAAACCCGGGTTGAAATCCTTGCAAATCTCAACTTTAGTTCTTTCTCTTTTACTCTAATCTAAATTAAATCCTAATCTAGATGATGAATGTTGAAGAGTGGAATGAAACAGATCTTAAATTAAGGCTAAAAACGTGTCTTTTATTGCGAAAATGATGCAACCAACCATAAAAACCTTCGGGAAGTCGAACGGTCATGAAGAAAACAAGGCGAGTTGGGGAAGGGGGCCAGCATGGACCGTGGGCACCACCACGGTTACACCATGGTGGCCACTGCCACATTTGTTCTCTCTTAATTCATCTAGTTCTTCTTCCTAGAACCTTTTAGGTCGTGGTGCTGACCACGGTTTGTTCGTGTTAAGTATCTTTGGGCTTTTTTTGCTACCTTCTTTGATCCACAAGACCTCAAAATCATCATTTGACTCATATAACTTGGCTTACAAACTCAAAATCTGCAAATAATCTCAAAGCAAGAGGAACTAAGCGTAATAGAAGAAATAAGGGCATAAATCATACAATTAGGCACAACAATCCCATAAAATGATGCACAAACATTCAAGAAATCCTATGCAAATATGACATTAATCAATCATCTGCACTAGTAGAAAACACAATAAACTCTTTCCCTAGAGAAAACATAGCAGATTCATTAAATGTAATACCCCAACTTTGAATGACCAAACATGCACTTAATAGCCCTTCGAGCTAGCTTGCCATCATTGACATCAGCATACATAGGACATCCAAATATTCTCAAAATGGAATCATCAATAGGGTTAACTATGCATACTTCTTATGGGATGCTGAAGTAAATAGATGAGTGTGGACAATACAAAAGTCACGGGTGTTCGTGACACTTTTCTCACCAACTTGAGGCACTAGAAGATGCCGCAAATTTCACCATCGGCACTTCAGTCAAGTACGACAAATTCAAGTGTCAAAGTTTATATTTATGGCACTTTCGGTCAAAGTTGACAACTAGAGAAAGACCTAGAGTTGTTGCAGCTCTGATACCACGCAAAAATGATTTTGAGAATAATTGCCTCTGCCCAAGCAGGGGAGCCTTGGGTCCATATATATACACAAAATAAAATGCAACAGATTACATATGTTGCTCACATATATTTTCCTCTATTAATTACAGAAAAAAATTTGCAAAAATTATGCTAATTGACAATCTAATTCACAACCTAAAGTCCAAAAAATTCAAAAAAGTCCTTATAAATACGACAAGTCCACGAAAAATCTCAAATTTTATGCCAAACATGGGTTTCTAAAGTAATGCCAAGAGGAACTGTTAGCTAATTTTTGGGAATTGAAACTTGAAGTGTTTGACTGGTTCTGCCCCTATTCCAGGGTACCCAAATTTATGCTCACCTCTGTTAGTATCCGGTATAATTAAATTGGATGCAATAGAAAAATCATGAAATAAGATAATTAAGCAAGATAAATAAGTAAACACCAAGAATACTAAAATTTACGTGGAAAACCCAAATCAGAAAAAACCATAGGCGACGATGATCGAAAAATTCACTATGAGATGGAAGAGTACAAATTGATCCGATTAAAGCAATGTGCTTGAATGATTATAAATTCATTCAACAATACTCTCACAAATCTAGAAAAATAGTGAATACTTTTGGTGTGGATGAATAATGACGATGACGATACTTGATGGTCAAGATGATGAGGATTGATCTTGATTTACAGCAGATCAGCCATAACAGTGGCAATAATCCACCATTAATCTACATTAATCAGGGGATAATGAATTGAAAGTGGATAAAAAATGAAGCAAACAAGAGCAGGCCAAGAGACATGTGATGCCACGGCTCGTGGGCTGGGCCATGGATCCCCTGTGTAGCTCTTTGGAGCCCAGCACCTGAAACAGGCCTTGGTCAACGTGGTCAAGAATTGTTGCTTCTAGGCCAAGCTCCGGACCTACTAGGTCGTGCCGTCCATGTGTGCTACTGAACCGCAAGGAGAAGAATGGGAGCCCCGAGGCACTGGTCAACATATCGGTCAACACGCTAGAAAGACCATGCCATTAGGCTGGTGTTGATGTTGGGTCCTTGGTCTCGTTGGGCCGCGTGAGGGAAGCGAACCAAATGTAATTATTTGTTTTCTTTTCTTCATTTCTCTAACCCAATCATAGTAAAATATAAGTAATTTTGAGGCACTTTCCAACAATCTTCACCTTGGACCACAATTCTTCAACAATTGATACCGCCAATAAACCCCAAAGGGTATATCCCCATATGGCTATTATAAGTTGTGAATACTGTCTAAGTCCAAGCAATGCACAAATGTAGTAATGGGAGGTGGTCTGGTAAGCATACCTATGAGGTTATCTAATGCACTAATTTTCTTCAGAACAATCTTCTTTATAGCAATAATATCTTGAATAAAATGATACTTGACACTGCTGTGCTTAGTCTAGATGATAAGCATCATTCTTGGTAAGATGAATTGCACTCTCCATTTCTTCTTGCATTGCCTTAAGCCAATTAGATGAATTAGAATAAGGGATAGCCTCTGAATAAGTTGAAAGTGCAACACCTTCAGGAGTCTCTTGTGCAGTGGTGAGAACATATGCAATTAGCCTACTCTTGTCATCGGTGACATGACGAGTGGGCCTTCTAATGGTTCTTTTCAGCCTATCATGAGTAATAGAATATGTGTCATCCACTTGAGGTTCATCGGGATTTAAGGTGCTCGAATCTGGCTTATCAATATAGACCTTAATGCTTGAATGAGGTAAAGAGGATGTAATAACTCCACGAACATCAATCTCCACCTTATCACTGGTTTCATGTTAATCACTGATAGGGTAGCAAGCGCACGGTGGCGTTGTACCAAATCAGGATCGATCCCACAGAGACTAGGTCAAGCTACCGGACTATGCTCCCTCAAGATAGGTTAAGCAAAATAAAATTTGAGATAGAAATTAAACTATTGTACTATCTAATCTAATTGATAAATAATCAAGAAATTATACAAAAAAAACAATCCCTCAATTCATGTATCAATCAAGCACTTTGTTCTCAATTAGTTGTTTTAAAACCGACAATCGAAATATCACAACCCTCTTTCAAGGTGAAGTGAAATACTTTAATCTAACCAATGACCATTTCTCAAAGGCTCTTAACATGTTTAGGTTTATTAAGCATACGATTATCAAATTTGTAGTTTCTCAATTGGTATAACTTTCTCAAGACTCCACACAATCAAGTCAAATCCTAGATTCCAGTATCGAATTTCACCATTCAATTCTTCACTCAATACCCAAAACAAGCAAGAAAGTAATCAAATTTCTCACAAGATAATAAACATCTAAGATTTGATGAAGTAATCTAACAAATTGCAAAGTGCCAAAAGATATCAACATAAGATCGAGAAATTAACTAGTACTTGCACAAATTCAAGATCAAAGCAACAAATGGTAATCTAAATTATAAAATATAAATCCTAAAATGAAAAAGAGAAGAGAAGGGAAGAAAATTTCGCAGCCAACATCGCGCTTAAACTGTC
>JAKOGI010003447.1:50000-53469 GCA_029747015.1 Carnegiea gigantea | reverse complement strand
TATATATATATACACACACACATATATACATACATACATACAGACAGACATACATATATATGCGTATAGACACGTATACGTACATACTCTCGTACACATACACACACACGCACACACATACACACACGCACGCACGAACGCACGCAGGTGTATATGTTTGTGCTTTTGTGTGTGTGTGTGTGTGTATACATACATATATATGCACATGTATACATACGTATATATATTCTTACATGTGTGTATATATATATATATATATATATATATATATATATATATATATATATATATATTCACATAAACATACACACACATACACACACAAATATAGATGTGTGTGTGTGTGTATATATCTCTCTCTCTCTCTCTCTCTCTCTCTTTCTATATATATATATATATATATATATATATATATATATATATATATATATAGACATTACAATACATATATATTGTGTGATGTATATATGTGTAAATATACGTTGGATACATACACACATACATACATATATTTGTACATATATTATATATATATATATATATAATATATATATATATATATATATGTATGTATGTATGTATGTATGTACATATATATATATATATATATATATATATATATTATATATATATATATATATATATATATGCACATGTATGTTATGTATGATGTTTTATATGTTTGTGTGTGTGTGTATATTATGTGTTTATATTATATATATAATATATATATATATATATATGTATATGTATGTGGATATTTGTGTAAATACATATATATACATAAAATAAAAATATATATATGTATATACATATATATATATGTACACATATATATATACACACACACAGAATATATATATATATATATCTATATATATATATAATATATATATATATATATACATACATATATATATATATATATATATATAAAAGATGTATATATATAATTTTTTCTTCACTGAGAACTCAAAGCTCTGGGCGCCATGGCCAGAGGAGGAAGAAGAGGCAGATGAAGGCTTAATCGAGGCAATCTAGAAGAGATGGAGCATTCCACACCTTCACCTACTGTTTCTATTTCACCAGGGTAAGCAAACAGAGAGAAAGAAGTAACCCCCGCAGCAACAATCCAATTGAACAGTACTCGAAAAGGGGCAGAACTCGGCTAGGATTCTACCAACCTTTGCTTCATTGGTTGACCCAAATGAAGGTACAGCCTTTGAATTCATCCCTGCTATTGAGATTAATGGTACCAAATGTGCCCAACTGAATGCAGAAGATATTGAGGATGAGGTAGTCTGCTGGTAAAACGCAGTATTATGCTGTGTTTTGGGAGCAAACCCACCCTATGAGGTCATAGCAGGGTATGTGAACAGAATATGGGGAGAATTTGCAATTGATAAAGTACTGATGATCAAAAAAGGACTTTATCTCGTTAGGTTTGAGGAACACCAAGCTGCAATGATAGTAGCTCAAAAGGGGGTGTATTATTTTGACCAAAATCCTTTTATAGTAAAAGCTTAGACCCCAGAAATGGAGATAAACACAGATGCAATTACCTCTCTGCCAATTTGGATTCAACTGCCAGAACTTGACATTAAATATCTGGGGATGCAGAGTTTAAGTAAGATTGGTAGCCTACTGGGTTATCCTTCGAAAATTGATAAGTACACAAAGGATAAGTCTATGCTAAAGTATGTAAGGCTAATGGTAGATATGCCTTTGGAGGGACAATTTCAAGAATATATTGAATTTACAAATGAAAAAGGGATCCTACTCAGACAGAAGGTCATCTATGAGTGGCTGCCCATCAAATGTGATAAATGTAAAATGTTTGGGCATACACAAGAACAATATAGGAAACAGGATAACCAAAGGAAAGAATAGAGGGTTAAGGCACCAGCCATCTCTCTTAATCAAGAACAACCCTCAAAGGATGTAGAACCAAGGGGAGAGGATGGTTACCAACTAGTTACAAGGCATACTACTGGGCATATTATTCCATGAATGGAGGAACACACAGCTACAATGGAAATAACCAATGTATACACTGTCCTAATGGAGGGGACTGATGCTGAGGAAATGGATGAAAAAGGGAGGGAGGGGGACTCAACCCCACATGGATAAGATTATAAGTTGGAATGTTAGGGGCATCAATGCCCCCAATAAGCAAGTAGACATTAAAGTCTTCTTGCAGTAGGAACATGCAGGGATGGTGGGTTTTTTAGAAACCAAGGTCAAAGAGTCTAATATTCAGCATGTAATGAGTAAGGTCTGTGCAAATTGGAAATGGGAGCACAATGCCACCATGATAGAAAGAGGCAGGATTATTCTCAGTTGGCACCTAAGGAAATACAACTTCAGCCACAAACTCAAAACAGACCAGCTACTTCATGGGGAAGTCAAGCACTTACCCACAAACAGGAATTTCTTTCTCACACTGGTTTATGGAAGAAATATGAAGGATCAAAGACTACCTTTGTGGGAGGATCTAGGGTCAATTGCTATGTCATTACAAGACCTTTGGTGTGTTTTAGGGGATTTCAACTCAGTACTTAGAATGAGTGAAAGAATAGGAGGAGTTGGACTCACTGAAGGAGAAATAAGGGATTTTGCATCATATATCACATAAAATGGGCTGCAAGAATTCTAATATGAGGGAGCCTTCTTTACTTAGACAAACAAGACTGTATGATCTAGGATTGATAGAGCTTTTCATGATGAATTTTGGTATGAATGTATAGAATACACTCATGTCCAGTACATGTCATAAGGGCTGTTTGACCACACTCCCATCATTCTAAGCTTTCCTCCCTGTCCAAAACCCAAGAGTTCATTCCAATTCTGTGAGATGTGGGCCAAAGACCAGGGTTTCAATGATATTGTCAAACAAAGCTTGGCACAACAGACAAGGGGGTCCAATTTGAAGGCATTACAACACATTCTCATTACCTTAAGACAACCCCTCAGGCAGCTAAATAGGAGCAAATTTGCAGACATTTACAAGCAGCAAACAGCAGCTAGAAATAAACTTTTGTAGGTACAAGCTCATCTGCAATAGGACCTCACCGACCAAGAACTTATCCATAAAGAGGTTAGTTATAGAGACTTGTATATCTCTATTAACCATTCAGTCATGTTGCTAGTTAAACAACAAAGCAAAGCTGAATGGATCAGTTTTGGGGATGAATGTACAAGGGTATTTATGGTAAAAATGAAGCAAAGAAAAGCATGGACAAGCATTTATCACATCAATGACCAGCATGACCAAAGAGTGGAAGGGTTTGAGGTAGTTTCAAAAGTCATAACCAATTATTACAAGAAACTGCTGGGTGAAAAAGATCTTTACAGGACATAGGTTGACACTCAAGTGATTAACTTGGGGAACTACCTAAGTCTTGAACGATAGATGCAATTATCTTTGCCTTTCTCTGACTCAGATATAAAGAGGGTGCTTTCCTCTATT
>JAKOGI010003447.1:27500-45000 GCA_029747015.1 Carnegiea gigantea | reverse complement strand
TGATGATATTCAAACCCTGGGAGTGAGCTGGCTTTCTTAAACAGCCTTGACAAGTATTCTATGGAGAGCAAAAATAGCAATGGTGACAAAGGGTCTCCTTGCATTAAGCCTCTCTTCCCTTGAAACATATCTCCTTGCTGATCATTTAGAGCAATGGTGAATTGCACTGAAGAGATACAAGCCATTATCCAGAGTGTAAAAACAGGAGGGAAATTCATAGCATTGAGTAATTCCTTCAAAAATGCCCAATGAACTGAGTCAAATGCTTTATGCAGATCCACTTTCATAAGACAGCTGGGAGGGTCGTTTTTCCTGTTGTAGCCCCTTGCCAAGTCTTGGCATAACAGCACATTGAACAGTAGTTTCCTTCCTTGCACAAATGCCCCTTGACCCTCATTGATGAGTGTAGGTAACACATCCTTCAATCCGCTGCATAACAACTTGGTGATGGTTTTATACACCACATTACAGTATGAAATTGGTCTAAAATCACTAGCTTTCTCAGGGTTTTCCATCTTTGGCAGAATCACTATCTTTGTCTCTCCATAGAACCTAGGTAGTTTCCCAGTCTTGAAAAACTCTTGAATACTAGAACATACCAAAGGTCCTATAACATCCCAACTAGCCTTATAAATCCACTATTAAAACCATCTGGTCCTGGGGATTTATAACTAGGAATATAGAAGAATGCTTGCTTAATCTCACTATCATTGAAAGGTTGGCATAACCTCATTTGTTGGTCTAGATCCAGGGTATGTCCTAGACCAATTACTTCCATGTCAGTTGGTGATCTATGCTGCTCTTGTCTGCCCAATAAATTATGGTAAAATTCTGTCATAATGTCAGCCACTCTATCAAACCCCTCCACCCATTGATCATTCCTATCCTTGATGTGGTAGATGCATTGCATGCCTTTTCTTTGCTTTATTTTTGCCATGAAGTGCCCGGAACATTCATCACCAAACCCAATCCATTCAGCCTTGCTTTGTTGTTTCATGAGTGCTATGGCTGAATGGGTGATAGTGATAAAATGCTGTCTCTTGATATCTTCCTAGTAAAGGAGGTTCTTATTGCAGGGGTCCCCCTAAAGCTGTGTTTGAATCTGCACTAAATTATTTCTTACTCTTAACTGTTGGGCATAGATGTCAGCAAACTTGTATTTGTTAAGCACCATGAGTGGTTTTCTTAAGCTGCTGAGCAAATGCTACAACACCTTAAGAGTAGGGCCTTGAACACACCTGTCTCTATAATACTTAACAATATCTTTAAAATGTGCATCTTTGGTCCACATATCACAACAAAGGAAGGCCTTTTTGGGCCTTGGGCATACAGGGAAGTCAAGTACAATTAGAGTGTGATGTGAGAGACTATTAGCCTAATATGATACATGTGTAAAGTCAAACATGTCAAACTATAAGCCACTATACAGGGCCTTGCTGTCCTGGACCAGATCTGTTTATTAGTCCAAGTAAAGAATGCCCCCATATAATTAAAATCCTGTAAACCACACTGGTAAATGCATTTACCAAAGTTTCTCATTTCCCTTTCTTCAGCTTCATTCCCCTCCACCCTCTCTCACTGATGCAAGACAGAGTTGAAATCCCCAGCACACACCAGGGGTCATCCATAGTGTGAGAAATAGCAACCAGTGTATCCCACATTGATCTTCTTTGGGCCTCATAATTGTTCCCATACACAAAAGTAATGTACAATTTTTTATTGGTTGACATTTGGATAGCCTTACCATGGATCAGTTGATCACTCTTGTACAGTATCTGAAACTGGTAAACCTTAGGATGCCAGTATATCAGAATTCTACCTCTGTCAAAGCTAGTTGCATTATGAACCCTATGCCAGGAAAAGCATATGTTTCTAACCACTTGTGTAATATTTTGTTCTTTCACTTTGGTTTCCAAGAAACCCACTAACCCTACCTAGTATTACCTCAGGAAGATGCTAAGATCTTCTTGTTTCTTGGGGCTATTCATGCCCCTCACATTCCAACTGGTGACTTTATCCGTTAGGGGTTGTGAGAACTTCCCCTCCTTCTGGTCTCACCCTCTGTACCATGTCTTCTTGTAACAAGAGTTGAAAAGAATTGGCCATATACTCTTCTCCTATCTGTCTAACATTTCTTCCTATGGAGGTTCTGATTGTATGTCTTGTGGCTACCCTTTGAAACCCATCCACCTCTTCATTGATGATAGGCCCAGGTTGTATGGCTTGACCCCCTTTGTCTCCTTGTTCCCTTACCCTCCATTCCCTTTTTTAAGGATCCTTCTTCCTACAGTGGTCTGTAGTGTGACCAAACATCTTACAGTGAGAGCATTTTAAAGGTATCCATTCATAATGCACATTCTGTCTAGTGAGGACATTCTTCTCATTAGAGAACGCAATGTAGTTTAAGAAACTCCCATCCAGAGGCATTTCTACTAATAGCCTAGCATATTTCAACATAGATTTTTTTTTGGTGAATTTATTAATTTTTAAGGGGATACCCAGCATGCTCCCCAGCTTACTGAGACTGTGTAAACCCCAATACTTGATATCAAGCTCTGGAAACTGCACCCAGATAGGCAATGAATTGATTGCCTCTATGTTGATCTCCATTTCAGGTGTCCAAGCTTTAACAATGAATTGTTTATGATCAAAATGGTAAATACCCTTCTGGACCACCTGCAAGGTATCCTGATAGTTTGTAAATCGTACAAGATTAAGGCCCTTTTGATCAAAGCCACTTTGTCAATAGAATAATCCTTCCATATTCGTCAAATGAAACCCTTGATCACACCACAGGAAGGGTTAGCCCTAATACACAACAGAGCACCGCATTCTGCCAATAGGAAACCTCGTCCTCAATGTCTTCAGCCTCCAATTTTGCACAAACGACCCCATTAATACATGGGGTAGGTATGAATTCCAAAGCAGCTCCCTCATCAATATCAACCAAAGCAGCATAAGTTGGCTTATTCCTCTCCGAACTACCGTCTCTTCCATTCACTGTTCCATCCTTTTCTGATTGTGGTGTTGACATAAGAAACTGTAAATCATCCCGTTCAATCACACCCTCTATTGGTGAACTTACCAGTGGTGTTGCTGAGCACTCCAGTGGCCCCTGTTGGGCCCTAGGTCAACCACACTTCCCTCCTCTGGCCATGGCTCCCAGTCGCCTAGGGTGCAGAGAGAAAGAATATATATATATATATATATATATATATATATATATATATTATATATAATATATATATATATAATATATATTATATATATATATATATATATATATATTATATATATATATATATGTATGTATACATATACGTATATGTATGTATGCATGTATATATATGTATATGTATGCCACACACACACACACACACACACATATATATATATATCTATATATATATATATATATATATATATATATATATGTATGTGTGTGTGTGTGTGTGTTGTTCATGTATGTATATATATATATATATCTATATATATATATATATTATATATATATATATGTAGATGTGTATATATGTATATGTATATATATATCTATATATATATATATATATATATATATATATATATACATACTATCTACATACATACATACATATTATATATATATATATTATATATATATGTATATGTGTGTGTGTGTGTGTGTGTGTATATATATATATATATATATATAGACATATATGTATATGTATATAAATGTGTGTGTATATATATATATGTGTGTGTGTGTGTGTGTGTGTGTGTGTGTGTGTGTGTGTGTGTGGATATATTCATACCATCTCATGAGCATTCGTGGAGGGTCGAAATACACTCAAATAAGGGTCAACTGATGGGTTAAAATGATCAAAATCGCTGCAAAACACAGAAAAGAAACATACCCAAGCGTAAAACGAGAATACGAGTATAAATGGTAACTCAAAGCACATAATTCTCCCAAAAATGTAGCAAAATAACGCTAAGATGATATATCCGATAAGCACTTACCAAACTCCCCTGTGTTTAAGCTGTTTCTTGTCCCTAAGCAACTCTAAGACCACAAATTATACTAAACCTCCTCAAGATGGACATTTGTAGCTTTTCAATGGGAAAGCTGATCCCAAGTTAGCCCAGAAAGATACGATAGTCATTTAGCAGACAGACTAGGGAACGAAATTTTCGAAAACCACTTGGTACCATAATGTCAAATTTGAATCAATCCATCCAAATCATCAAATATAATCATTTAACATATGAAACAAATGGACTAGCAATGCCGATAGAACATGACTATAGGCACGTGGCACTCATCACTCATGTGTTTGAAAATATATGAAGGTTCCCTCGATTCTTATTCCATAGACTCAAATCTGCCATCAACTTGACAAGACTCTCTAATTCACCATCACTGAAATGCAAACATACTAGACAATCATGAGAACTTTCATAAGGTTGTAATGGGGCCATGGGTAAAGGTAAGAGGGGAACAAATGTTTTGAAAATGTGGAGCTAAAAGCCATAGACTAAGGGCTAAATATTTCCAATGCATCATACGATATCCTCCCTAGACCAATACAATTCATCGGCAAAATACATCCCCAATTGAAGAGACAAAGAGTTAAAAGTCGTAAATATTTTACAATCCTAACAAGGCTAATACTCTTTTTATTATTCTCTTTTTTTTCTTTATTTTGTTTTTTTGGGTTTGTTTTTATTTCCTCTCATTTTTTCTTTTTGTTTCTCAAAAGAGTTAGCCAATGGAAATCCATACCAAACTTTAAATCTCAACTCTTCTTTAAAATTTGTACAAAAAGACAAGGGATTTCCTTTTATCAAACAAGATCACACATCCCTTTACCAAACAACCAAATCCACTAAAAAGATCTCAATACACCTTCCTAGTTCCCAATCAAATTTGATGCAAAAGAATGAAACGCTTCTCTAGGCTTGGCTTAAGGGTGAGATAATCATTTGGCCATAGGCTATGGTTGGAAGTTCAATGAAAAAAGCGGATATAAGCTCAAAGCGGCTAGTAAAGGATATAACACTCAACAAAGGTGGCTATTTGATCATTGGGTTTAATAGGTCAAAGAATGTCTTAATCATATTCCCTAAATGCATATACTAAATGTGATCTTGAATTAGAATCAAAGCAAGTTATAGAGAAATGATATCAAGGAAGAGTCACACATGAAAGAAATATGAGACTACATTGATAATTAGTTTTTAAAAGCTCAAAGCCTCACGGGACATCCACTAAGGTCTAGCCCATTAGTAAACACATGTTAAAATTCATGTAAAGAGCCATAAGGTAATCAACTCGCACTCAACATATGGTCAAAACATGAAGCTCATTTTCACAAACTCATTCTCAAACATTTTTATGCACAATTGGGCAAATTAAAGAATCAAATTAAACAAAAGAAGTCTACCTAGTCTACAAAGATCATCAATGGAGGGTTTTTTTCTTTTTTTCATTCTTTTTATTTTTTAATTTTTTTTTCATGCATGCTCCAAATAACAATGCAGAGGGAAAAAAATGCAATAACTATGAAACAAAACTAAAAAAAATAAAATATAGTTTCTAAGATGATCCTAACCAAATGAGATTAAAACCTACAATGAAACTCCAAAAACTATCACAAATAATATATACAATACACAAGCACACCTAACCAAATCAGGCATTAGATGCAAAATATAATGACTAACTCCCCCATGCTTGAATTACACGTTGCCCTCAATGTGGGCACATAGTAGAAAAAGGGAAGGGGAGTAGCAAAAAGCAATCAGAAAGGAGGTGGGGGAGGAGGATGGGGTGGGTGGCCATAAGATATGCCAATCTCGCCAAGTCTCTAAATAGGCCCTAGAAATATTAAGTCTGGGTAGCAAGAATCTCACAGAGCTCATCGTGGTGCTCTTGGATAAAATCACGAAGAGCGATGTTCTCAGAAGCAGCATATGCTCGAAGGGATACTTGCCCCCCCTAAATGGAGCTAAGGGTGGCTTGTAGGTCGGCATAGTCAGTAAGGGGTCGTTGGGGGGCAAAGTTAGTTCCGGTTTGACTAAAATAAGGGGGTGGAGGAGGCGTGGGCTGAACAACCTCGGCATCGCCGGGACCCAATAAAGGTTAGCCCGGTAAAGTAAGGTAGTTCGATCAATATTGGGAAGCGGCAGTAGCTGATGCTCACGGTAAATCTAGCACAAATGCCCAACCTCTACTTTATAGAAGTTCATGATCTCAAAGGCGGCTTGATCAAACCACCCGGACCCAGGGACTATATCCTCAAGGTTGGGCTCAATAGCCAAAAATCTAGCAATAGTTGTCACAGTACCACCTATGACTATCCTACCCTTAGTACTGGTAGCAGCACTATACAATTGCCTGGCCAAGAACAACCCGGGGTTAAGCTGGACACCGTTATGCATACAGGAAAAGAAATATAACTCAGATAATCTTGGGACATTCAAACTATCATCCCGAGCAAAGAAACAACAAGCTAGGATATGTTGAGCTACCCGAATGCAAGGGTTTGTAATATGTATGCACTTGGAAGAACTAATGTTGTACCTAACCTTCCCCGAAAGCTCGCCCCGAAATGCATTCGGGTTGAATTCGCAGGGGATTTATTGGTTTGGTAAATCCATACAAGGTGGAAAATCGAATATGCTATTAAAAGTACCTAAGTTTAACTCATATAATTGTCCTTGCAAATAAAATGAAATGTACCCGACTTGACATTGAGGCCCTCTAGTGACCTCAACATGAAGTGTACTCAAGAACTCTAAGGTAAGGTCCTAGTATGTATGCACTTTCATTTCTATGAAATGTCCCATACCACTCCGTGCAAACGACCACTTAATATTATCTACCAATCCTAAACGTGCTAACAACTCCTTATCATAATAACGAGTTGCCACAATCATCCGTTCATTTAAATAAGCATATCTAGCAACATGATTGGGATTGGTTAAACCAAGAGGATGAGAAATGATACCTTGGGCTCATGCATTGGTAGAGGTTCGGGAGGTCCATTGAGGCCAGGATGGTGCTTGGCTTAATGATCCAACCTCCTTGACACTCCTTGGTCACTTGGTAGGTGCCATTGTTGCAAATATAGAATAAAAATTGAAACTAAAACCGAAATAATAGAATTTGTGGAAGAAAAATGACGAATTTAAGTAAAAATAAGAAGAATTAGAGAGAGAAGAAGATGGTTATGGAGGATGGTTGAAAGCAAGAAGAGTTTAAAGAGGAAGAAGTGGAAAGAGATGAAATTTGTGGAAAAAAGAGAAGGATTAAGTGAAGAGGAAGGATTTTGAGTTAAAATGGAGTAAAAATGAAAAGAAATGAGAAAGAATTAGAGGTTTAGCAATCGTTGGTTTAGAGAGAGAAAGAGGGAGGTAGAGAGAGAAACAGTCGAAGATGAAGAAGAAGATTGGTGAAAATGGAGGGTCGCCGTGGTCAAAACCCTTGACCGCGGCCCATAGCAGTTCACCACAGTCCTTAGTAGTGGCCACGAGTAGACCATGGCATCTATTGACACCAAAATTTTTTGGTTTTCCAGTTTGGCACCCCACGGCCGTGGTGCTAGGCTGCTGGCCGTGGTGCCAAACAATTTTATTTTTTTAATTCTTTTTTTTAATGAAACAAAAGCACAAAGAAAATAATGGAAATCAAAGCAAGGGTTTGGGTTGCCTCCCAAGAAGCGCTCTTTTAAGGCCAAGAGCTTGACCATACTTCTATACTTGATTCGGATCAGTCAATGCATGCACATTATATTATCACGGACCACAAAATCGAATTTCTTCAATCGGAGGTACCATCTCAAAAGCTCTGGTTGAAGGTCCTTATCAATTGATGCCATAACGCACTATCAGCATATAAGACAAACCACTTACGTAGCCCATCAGACTACCTACTATCACCTTGTTCAACCCCTAAATCAAAATCTGCATCAAATCCTTCCATAAGGGCCAAAGAGAGAACAGCTTGAGCAAACCTACAATAATCGCTCATAGCAGATTCATTAGAAGCATGGACCTTAACCTTGAGTATGCTGGGCAGCATAGGAGCAGCAAACTCTACCTTAACATTACTTTGGTCGGGGTCCTCAGTAGAAATCCAATCAAAATTAGGAGGATCTTGACAAGTCAAGATATCCTCCACGTTAATCTCAGGGGAAGGGGGAAATTCATCCAATAGAGAAGAATTAGGAGAAATCACTTTCTCCTCCACATGGCAGAACATAGCATAGCACCCTTGTACTTCAAATGTTATACGCCCCCTTCTTACATCAATATGGCAACCTGTGATAGCCATAAAGGGCCTACCTAGAATAATTTGGGCATCATTAGTCTCGATCATATCAATTATGATAAAGTCTTCCAATACCCAAATATCTCCTACTTTGAATGACACATCTTCTAATTTGCCTATGAGCTGCATTTCAGAACCGTCTGCTAACTGTAGCAAAAAATGTGTGGGTTGTAATGACCCTAAGTGAAGCTTATGAAACAAAAAGTAAGGCATTAAACTGACACACGTAGATCACATAAGGCTTTCTCAATTTCCACCTTTCTATAATTCAAGTGATAGAGAAGCTATCTGGGTCAGAAAGCTTAGGTGGGAAAATGGTGGGGATTTCTACACTTTCATTCTCTATGAATGTGGCAGCCTTGCCACCATCATTTCTTTCCTTGCTCTCAATTATGATTATTTCTCTACCCTCTTCAATTCGTATGTCCTTGGGTTCAATAAAGTCCTCTACTCCTTCCTTTAAGGTGACACAATTGTAATGCTCATGAGGTTTAGGTTCTGGCTTACTAGAAATTTTATCCGGGGGTATAGATGAAAAGCTAGCTTGTTGGCCAATTTGGGCTTCCAATATCGTGTGGTGAGTAGTAAACACATTAATCTTATAGGCTAATTGTTTAATATACTCATACTTTCCATCATAGCCTCTAAATTAGACATTTGGGGTACTTGTGGAGGGAAATAAGGTCGTTGAAAATCGAGGGGTGGCCTAGCATTCATTGGGGGCATATTCAGAGGGTTTGGAATAGACCTATATGAGAAAATCGGATGATTCCTCCAATCTAGATTGTAGATACTTGAGTAAGGGTCATTGGCCGATCTTGGGTTGAAGTTTTAGACATTATTGACTTCACTAAAGTCTTAGGAAAAAGGACTCCTAACTTGACAATTCCAAGTCACATGTTAAATAGAACCACAAATTTCACATGGGGGAGGGACACTAGAATTCACAGTATTAACATTTATACGGTCCAACCTTTGAGTCATAGCATCAACTTTAGCAGAAAGCAAAGTAAGTGTCAACTTCAAGCTTGCCTCCAACCCATTTGGGTTGGCCGCATTCGGTGGACCATTGAAAATTGTTAACTGCCATCTCCTTAATCAAATTATAGGCCTCGTCTTCAGTTTTATTCATAAAAGTTCCTCCTGCCTTGGCATCGATAGTGGACCTTACAGGTTGGGTGACACCATTATAATAAGCTTGAATAATCATCCATCATTGAAGACCATGATAGTGGCATAAACGCAGCAGACTCTTAAACCACTCCCAAGCTTCATAGAGCTTCTCATCATCCCTTTGTGTGAAGTTAGTGATTTGATTCCTCAAACTTGTCGTTTTGCTCGATGGGAAGAACTTGGCGAGGAAGGCTCTAGTTAACGCATCCCACATGGTGATACATCCCAAAGACAAAGAATGCAACCAAGTTCTTTCCTTATCCCTTAGTGACAAGGAAAATAATTGCAGTCGGATTGGTGGAGACTTCGTTAAGCTTCGCACACCTCTAAAAAGACCGAAAGGAGTAAATTTGGGCCTTCAAAAGGGGTGCCTCCAAACAGGGATTGTTGTACCATGAAAATGAGAGTCGGCTTGAGCTCAACATTATTTGTATCAACGTTAGGACGAGTGATGCTTGAGGTAATTCCTGGGACTCCAGGGGTAACAAAATCCCTAAGTGTCCTCCTTTAGTCACCTCCTCCTACTATATTTGTTGAAGTTCTTCTTGCCTCGCGTCTTTGTTCTTCAATCTTTTGCTTATTCCTCCTTAAGCGGAAAGTCCTCTTGATCTTGGGATCGGGTTCGTATAGAAATGGATTTCGCATAAATGGGGAAGATTCCTGCAAGCATTATCACCAACACCACCAATGCAATCAAACAAGAAAATAAAAAAATATAAAAATACTTAGTCACTTTCGTAAGACTAACTTAATAGTTAACAAATTGGTCTACGACAACGGCGCCAAAAACTTGACCATTGCCCGCTAGCATACGGGTGTCGTAGTATAGATAAAATATCGTCCTCAGGGAGCAAAGTAATCTATTGAGTTCTTTTTATCAGAAAATGCTAAGCAATTATTTAATCGAGGAATTTTGATTTAACAACTTTAATCAACTAATTCTAAATTCAATCAAGGAGAAACGCCTAGGGATTTATTTAGTTAAGAAAGGTGTTGGATCAATATGATTAACATGTGCTTTTCTCTAATTGGATAGATTCGAGGAATTGTAGTCCATCTAGAATATAGTCTATTCTTTCGAAATCGACCAAATTGCCTAAATTAAGCAAAAATCGTTGTTTCAAACTAATTTGTATTAATCTAAGTTTAATATTTTTGATTACTCTCTCGTCCTCCTAACATACAAATCTCTCTTTCGAGGCATCGTTATATTAGGTCTTATCAAGTAGTCTGACAATCAAATTTCATCTTTCAGTACTTCACTCAATTGTTTCAAGGGTGCAAGCAAAATTTGGTCAAAATCCACTCACAACATGATAATCATTTGATAAAACAAAATCAAATCAATCTTGAAACAAAAGCACAACTCTATTGAATATAACATGATCCAACTACACTTTCATTGACAAACAAATCCCTAAATGAGATAAACTACTCACTTATGATTAAAAATTAAACAACTAACCAATGATTCAGTGAAATCTGAGAGGGAATGGGCTTGACAATGACCGTGTTCAACAAAGTCTTCAAACCGCTAACAAAACCGAACTCCTCACTCAAGATTTCTCTCTTTCACAAAAATCAAACTAAAATCCTAACTACAAAAAGTAAAATTTTGGGACGGAAAATGACTGTCTATGATATGCTTCTTCTCTTTTCTGCTACTGAGGGACAAGTTTATAAAGAAGAAGACCAGCATATTCAGCCACACAGCCAAAGAAAAATGAAGAGGCCATAGTAATAGCATACCACGACCCATGGCAGGCACCACAGGCAGACCGTGGTCTTGCCTGGAACCAAAATTGCAGCTCTTCTCTTCCTTCACAGGCATAACATCTCATCAGCATCCATAAGGGCTCAAAGTACACTCAAATGAGGGTCAAATGCTTGGTCAAAATGATCCAAATTCCTGCAAAACACAGAAAAGAATCATACCTAAGTGTAAAATGAGAATAGGACTATAAATGGTAACTTAAAGCACAAAATTTTTCTAAAAATATAGTAAAATGACCCTAAATGATATATACGATAAGCACTTATCAGCACTCATCACGCATGTGTTTAAAATAAAATTAAGTTCTCTTAAATCTCATTCAATAGAACCAAATCAATTATAAGCTTGATAAGACTCTCTAATTTTCCACCACTATAATGCAAAACACATAAGGTAATCATGAGGACTTTTAAGGGTTGTAATAAGGTAAATGGGTAAAGGTAAGAAGGGAACAAACATTTTGGGATTTGTATAGCTAAAAGCCAAAGACTAAGAGCATGAACCATCATCTCCCAACTAAATCATACTCCTTAAAATATCAACAATATCCCCAAGTCATGTCATAAGAAAAAGTGCCTAATTTATAAAACTAATGCCAAATCCTCTTATTGCTTTTTTTGTTCTTTTCTTTCTTTTCTTTTTCAACATGTACACATTTTTTCTCTACGCACCTTCATTGTGATTCATTTTCCTTTTTTTGTTTTACTTTTACTTTTTTCCTTTTTTTCCGAGGAGGATAATGGCAAGGGAAACTATGCATTTTTAACACTTTTCTTGCAACTTATAAAACATAACCCAATTGACTTTGAAGGGAAAAATAAAACATGAATCCTTTAACCAACCATGAGAACTCTATAGCCGTGGCTAAAAGGATAAGATATATGTGTTTGACCAAAGATAATAATCCATCAATAAAGACAGCAAAGGATGAAAAGGGTAGCAAGGGATAAGTTATTCACATAAGGGTGGCTATTTGTTCAATGTAGCTATAAAGTCAAAGAATGCCTTAATCATATTGCCTAAATGTGCATGCTAAATATGGTCTTGAACAAGAGTCAAAGTAAGTTCTAGAGACTTGAAAGCTAGAAAGAGTCACACATGAAAAGAAATATGACACTAAGTAAATGAATTAGTCTATTTAGACTCAAAATCTCACAGGAAAAGGCTCATCTAGCTCTTGGAATTTCATAGACCAAAAAACTCATGCCAAAAATCATAAACCAATCAACTCATATCTAATGTGAAGGTTAAAATGTGAAGCATAATTTGAAAATACCAAAACAAACATTTTATTCACAAATGAGCCTAACAAAAAGGGTCAAAATAGACAAAAGAAAGCTACTTAGACTAAAGACTCATCATCGGAGGATTTATAGGCTTTCCTTTGGGGTTTTTTTGCTCTATTTTTTTTCTCTTTTTTTAGGTTTTTCTCTTTTTTGGCTTCTAAGCTTAAAATGCAACTAAAAACTAAAAGGTGTCAAAACAAAACTAAAACAAAGAAAGAAACCTAAAAAACTAAATGATCAACCTAAAAATGCAAACTAAACCTAAAAACACAGATTTTCACACATTCATAACGCAGATATATACAACCATGAACAACTATAACAACTCTGCGATGCTTGGAGAGCGTATTGTCACCAATGCAAACATAAGGTTCTAAAAGAAGGAGGAGAAGGTGGAGGAGAAGAAGGAGGCTGGGGTTAAGAAATGTGTCAGTCTTGCTAAGCCTCTAAGTAGGCCTTAAATCTTAAAAATATTGGTTCTGGGAGGCAATCATCCCACGAAGCTTATCACAATGCTTCTGAGCAAAGCCCCGGAGTGAGGCATGCTCAATTTCTACATAAGCTCGCAGAGAAGCTTGCTCCTCTTGAAGTGACCGAAGGGTAGCATGTAGATTAGGAGAGTCATGAGAGGAGGACAGTAGGGAGGAACTAGAAGCCCTAAGGTGAGGAGGTGAAAGAGGTGCTGCAGGTTGCGCTAACTCTTCATCACCAGTAAAAAGTAGAGATTGATTAGATTCAAGAAAGAGGTGCGATCAACATTTGGGAGAGGCATAAGCCGGTTTCTAGGATAAATCCAACAAATGCGCCCACCATCAACTTTACAAAATTTCATTTGCTCAAAAGCGGCCCAGTTCAACCGCTCTGAACCTGCAACTTTGTCATTAAGGTTCGGTTCAACTCCGACCAACCTAGGAATGGGGGTAATAAGGCCCCCACTGACAATTGTATGTGTAGAACTAGTGCCTGCACTGTATAATTGATTGACCAAGAGTGACCTGGGGTCAATCCTTCACCTTCAAGCATGCTATACAAAAAATATAATTTAGACAGATAAGGCACATTTGTACTATCCTCTTGGGTAAACAAACCACAAGCTAATAACCGTTGGGCCACTTTAATATAGGGGTTTCTAATAACCGTGCCTTTAGAATCCCAAGAAAGTTTGTGCCAAAAAGCATTCAGGTTAAATTCCTTAGGGAGATGTCGGTATGGGAGGTCCATATTTGGTGGAAAACCAAATATTATTAGATGCACTCAAATTAAGCTCATAAAACTCCCTATTAAGATAAAAGAAAATATAGCCCTCTTGATATCGAGGGCCACTCATGACCTTAAGATGCAGCATGCTTAGGAATTTCAGGGTGAGGTCCCGACAGGTGTGGTCCCTAGTATCTCAAAATTGGGTCATCTCGCCCGAAACAAACAACCAACAAATATCATCCAACAATCCCAAACGATTCAACACATCCTCATCATAATATCGAGTAGCTACCATAAATTTACTACTCAAAGCATTATATCTAGTAATGTGTTCAGGATTAGTTAAACCAAGGCGGTGTGGAATGTTACCTCGGTTTCTTATGGTGGTTGATGTGCGGGAGCTTCAGGAGCTCATTGTGTGGCTGGACTTGATGTTATAACTTCTTGTACGGTTCTTATCTTCTTCTTTGGTGCCACAGTATGTAATGTGGATGGGAAAAGCTTAAAAAATTGAACTAAAAATAAATGAGATGAAAAATGCTAGAAAATACAAAATTTGAGAAAAGGGAAGTAAATGGTAAAGAAATATCGAAGAAAAATGGAATTTGGAAGAATAAAAGTGAAAAATAGAGCTGTGAAAGTTGTGGGAATGAAGATGGAAAAAATGGAAGAGAAAGAAGGCTTGAAAGTGAAAAATAAAGAGAGATATGGGGTTACGGTGAAGAAAGGAAGTAAAGAAGGAAGAAATTTACTGGATTTTGGTAAAAAATTGAAGGTTTAAGGTGAAGTGTTTATGGAGGTTTTAGAGAGAGAATGGAATGCTTAGAAAAAGAGAGTGTCAAGTTTGAGACAGAAGATGAAAAGAATTGAGTCAAAGAGGGCCTTGAAAACCCTTGACCGTAGACGCGGGGCTCACCATAGACCGTGTTGGTGGCCACAGTCTATCAGCTCTAGTTCTGGCTCTTTTGTGCTTTTCTCTCTTTTTTTGCCTTTTCTTTTTCTTTAGAGCCTTCACAGACTGTGGTGGTGTCCATGAAGGCTCTAAGAAACTCTTATTTCTTCTCTCTTCTCTCTTTTTCTTTAGGTTAATTAATTTCTAGAGAAGGTTCTAAAGTCTAAAAATAACACGAAATATAAAAGGGTACATATAAAGGGGAAAGGGTAAAACAAACACTTCGGTTGCCTCCTAAGAAGCACTCATTTAAGGTTACGAGCTTGACCTTTCTTCTATTCCACTTTGGGTTCAATGAAAATGCGGGCATTGTTTTTATCGTGAATTACGAAATTGAAGTCTTTAAACTGAAGGTACCATCTTAGATACTCTGGTTGGAGGTCCCCCTTTATCAACAAATGACGCTAAAGCTTATTATTAGCATATAAGAAAAATCGATAGTGGGCTCCATCAGACGGATCATGTTTAATCCCAAGATCAAAATCCAAATCGACTCCTTCTATAGGAGGTAAATAAAGAACTACTTAGGTGAACATGCAATAATCACTCATGGAAGATTCTTTAGAAGCATAGGCCTCAACCTCGGGTATGCTAGGTGGCGTAGGAGTAGCAAACTCCACCTTAACATAACCTTGGTCAGGATCCTCAGTAGAAATCCGATTAGAATAAGAAGGGTTAGGACAACTCCCACCATCATCCATTTTAATTTTAAGAGAAAGGGGAAACAAATCAAATAGGGGAGAATTGGGGGAAACAACTTTCTCATTCATAAAACAAAATGTAGCATAGCACCCCCTATTTCAAATGTTATCCGCCCTCCTTTTACATCAATAATGCAACCTGAAGTAGCCAAGAGGGGCCTACCAAGAATAATTTGAGTATCATCAGTCTCAGTCATATCGATAATGATAAAATCTTCTAACACCCAAAAATCTCATATTCTTACGGGCACATCCTCCAATGTATCCAAAGGTCACTTTTCAGAGCCACTTGCTAATTAGAGTGAAAAGGGTGTGAGTCGCAATGGTCCCAAATGAAGCTTATGAAACATAGAGTAGGGCATCAAATTGATTCTTACACTAAGGTCACCTAGGGCTCTTTCAATCTTCATTTTTCCTACAACACAAGGGATACAAAAGCTACCTAGGTCAGGAAGCTTAGGGGGAAAGACTTTGGGAATCTCAAAGCTATCATTTTCTTTAAAAGTCAAGGGCTAACCACCATCATTTCTCTCCTTACTTCAACCATGATCACTTCTCTACCCTCCTCAAGTGTTATGTCCTCAGGATCCTCTACCCCTTTTTTGAAGGTAACACAATTGCAATGCTTATGGGGGTTAGATTCGGGTTTACTAGGCAGTCTACCCGGAGGTATAGATGTAGACGTAGACATAGCTTATTGAGCTATTTGGGCTTCCAACATCTTGTTGTCAGTCATAAGCACATCAATCTTAGAGGCCAATTGCTCATCTTGCTTTTGCTGAGCCAAAAGCATATTCTCCATCGTAGACTCTAAGTTTGATTTTTGAAATGCTTGTTGAGGATAGGATGGTCTTTGAAATCCAGCAAGTGGTCTAAAATTCATTCGGGGTATGAGCGGGGCGTTAGACTTATAAAAGAAATTAGGGTGATTTCTCCAACTTGGATTATACATGCTGGAGAAAGGGTCATTTGTTGGTCTAGGGCGGTAGTTGTTCACATAATTAACTTGATCACTTACATCTTGGACAAAAGGACTACCCACTTGACAATGCACAGACAAATGATCAATTGATCCATATATATCACATGATGGAGAAGGGGTACTTGAACTAATAGAATTAACATTCAAGTGTTCCAACTTTTGAGATATAGCATCAGCTTTAGAAAAAATCTTAGAAATAACATCTAATTCCAGCTTACCTCCAACCCGCTTGGGTTGGGGTCTCTCAGACAACCATTGGAAATTGTTAAGGGCCATCTCTTCTATAGGATTGTATGTTTTATCTTCAGTTTTGTTCATTAGAGTACCTCTTGCTACTGCATCAATAGTAGACCTCAATGATTGGGTGACACCATTATAAAATGCCTGACTTCATAAAGAGTCTCATCTTCCTTTTCAGAGAAAGTAGTGATTTAATTTCGCAGGCTTGCTGTCTTACTCGAAGGAAAGAACTTGGCAAGAAAAACTTTTGTAAGCTTGTCCCATGTCGTTATACATTCTGGAGGCAATAAGTGAAGCCGCGCACTTGCATTATCCCTAAGTGGAACAGAAACTCCGTTCAGTTTTAATGGATCACACACCTCTAAAAAGGCCGAGAGCTGTAAGTTTGGATCTTCTAGCAGGGTGCCTCCGAAATGAGATTGTTATACCATGGGTATGAGGGCTGGTTTGAGCTCAAAGTTATTCGCTTCTATATTTAGCGGAGTGATACTCGAGGAAATGCCTTGGACTCCCAAGGAAACAAAATCCAAGAGTGTCCTTCTTTGGTCACCTCTTATTCTTGCCATTGGTGAAGAAATTAGTTGAGCCTTGAGTCTTCGCTCTTCTACCCTTAATTTCTTCTTCCTAAAGCAAAAAATCCTTTCGATTTTTGGATCGAATTCAAGCAAAAAGGGACTTCACATATAAAGTAGAAATCTGCAAAATTGGTAACCAAACTATCAGCACAAATAAAAAATTTAAAGAAAAAGAAAATAATGATAAAATGCTTAGTCAATTTCTAAGGGCTAACTCAATATCTACAAATGTGGCCCTCGGCAACGGTGTCAAAAGCTTGACCTATGCCTGCAAGCACACGGGTGTTGTAGTTTAGTAAA
>JAKOGI010003447.1:5000-22500 GCA_029747015.1 Carnegiea gigantea | reverse complement strand
GTTTTCTTACGCGTCACACATCATAACTTATCTGGGGAACAGCTCACACCAAGATAATTCATATCTTGAGTCCAATTCCCAGGAACAGCTCACACCAAGATACCTCGTATCTTGAGTCTAGTTCCTAACTTGTCTTTAGGGAGAAACAGCTCAATCCAAGATAATTCATATCTTGCGTCCAGTTTCCAGGAACAGCTCACACCAAGATACCTCGTATCTTGAGTCCAGTTCCTAGCTTACTTATCTCAGGGGGAAACAGCTCACGCCCTTTTGCGTCCAGTTTCCGCCCTCTGGCCAACTTCTCAGCACATTTTTAGTCTTTAAGGACATATTTCATTTCTCTGTTTCAAATGCTTACTTGTTGAAAACTCACTTTTTAAACAAAACGACCATAATCTTTCTAAATGCTTATAACTCATTTCATTTTGAGCTTAAAAACTTCCTATTAACGTGCTCGGGATACGACTTTACTTTTAACTTTAAAAGCTTCTGATAAATGTAATACGTTTACTGGTTCATAAAGCAACTTCATTTCTAACTTAAAAGCTTTGTATAAACGTACTAAGTTCGCTAATTCATGAAAACAAATCCATTTAGAACTTAAACACTTAGTTAGCGCGTAACTCAAATTAGATTCGTATTAAAAACTTCAGTTGTCATTCCATAACTCCTTTCAATCCCTTTTTAAAACTCAAGAAGGGGGAATAAATAAGCTAAAGGTTTAAAACGTTCCCAAACTTGCTATTTTCCAAAAACTTAAAGTTCTTGACTCGTTAATAAAAGGCAAATAAGGTTCCTTTGTAAACTTTCGACGTAAACGTTTCTTAAAAACATAATGGATTTACTAGCTCTCAACTCGAAAACCCAATGGAGATCGAAGTAAGCAATTAGCATACAAGTCAGCTAAATTTCATAATTAGCCTTGAAATGGCCCCTTTTTAAGTCGTTTAATTTCTTTTAAACATAAAGAGCGGTTATAAACAAATCGATGTCTTAAAATCATTTTCGAATTCACTTTTTCCTTGCTCTTAAACTCCCTAAACCTATTAACTATTCAATCGAGTCACTAATTGAGTAGTTCGATGATTTAGGATTTCTTATGGGCTACAAACATTTTCATAGGCTACCAGACATTTGCTAAGTACTTAAAAGCATTCGAAATCACGAAAACATACAATTAAAAATTCCTCTTAAACATGTTTGAATTTCAAAAACTATTCACTCAATGGCACGTAGCATGTTGAGAGCAAAAGGGGGGTTCACATGTATCACATTCAAGCACTTCATAACTATTTCAACAATACAATGAGCCACACATGGCCTCGCAATCCACACGATTGCGGTTAATGCACAACCTAGGCTCCCTCCTCACAAGCATCGTACCACGAGGACCGCGAACCACTCATAATTCTTCCTCAAGCCATCCAACTACCATCTCGGTTTTAGTTCACAATCTAGCATCCTAATCATGATGATATACTAAAAGGGGTTACATAAACTTACCAATGCTGAACTTTCACCGATCAATTAACTAACAGTTAGTCGAGCGCTGCAACCAACGGTCATATCGAGGCACATATGTGTATATATATATATATATATATATATATATATATATATATATATATATATATATATATATATATATATATATATATATATATATATATATATATATATATATATATATACATGTAAGCATTCATACGGGCTAAACTTAATAAGAAGCATGGGGTGTGATTTGCATTCATGTGGGTTAGTTAGGAGTCGTAAGCATGCCATTCTAAAGCTAAGCATAACTCACTAAATGGACAAGTGTTGGCTTCATGTTACATTTAGCCTATTACGTCATTTACTTTTTCACGGCGAACATAAAACGACTCACTTATTACATGACTATTTATACCATTGAAGTCTAGCAAGAATCGAATATCTAGTTAGACATAGAATGAATCACTTAGTTAGGCTAACATGGTCCATCAGGCATATTACGACCCTAAGCTTTCGTTTGTCATATCACTGTCGCTAAGCAAACCCATTTAGGTCACTTAGACATTATGCGAATCTGCACATTCATTACTTGTAACGACATTACTAGTCAAACCTATTTAGACCTTTTTAACATAATGTGTCTCAGGATGTTCGTTTCCTATATTAAGACTATCTTGCAAACTTTTTCATGTCATTAAAGAATAATACAACCTTAGGCAATTATTTTTAGTGTCGCAGTTACTTATTCACATCAACCCCTCAAGCTCGCGTTAAATGGATTACTAGAGATGATATTAAACATACCTGACTCGGTTCGAATTAGACTTACAAGCATGTATTAACGGAATGCACTAAACTTGGTTCTAAACATGTATAGCTCACTTCAATCTAAATCTTTAGGCATGGATTACTATATGCATTTGAATTAACGCTAAACATGTATAATTCATTTCGAATTAAAAACTTAGGCATAATTTAACTAAATTGATTCGAATCGAAGCTAAGCATATATAATTCACTTCGAATTACAATCTCAGGCATAAATTTACCAAATGAATCGAACCTAAACATGTATAGCTCACTTCTTGAAATTTCTAACGAATTTAGCGAACCCTAACATGACATGCAACATCAATCTGCTGAAAAACATTTTCGAAAATAGTAATAGCTTAGGAGGGAGAAACACTTACTTGGATTAATCGAATTTTTGACTCTAATCAACCCCAAAGCACGCCCCAATCTGCTTACTCCCGAATCCCAGCCACGTTCTTGCAAAACCCATGCGTTATCCCCCGTAGGTGTGGCGTTTTTGGTGGTTTTTGGCTCAAATTTGGTCTGCAATTTATAGAGGGGACCAAGGGAGGTGTGGGTCGCCGGATTCCGGCACGTGGGTGGCCGATTTTCGGGTGGTGGAAGCGTGTTTGGGTTGATTTTTAGCCGTGAGAAGTAGAGGACGATGGGTGGTGGAGTTTGGGCGGTGGTTGGCATGGCTGAGGGGACCGGTTGTCCCTTTCTCTCGCCGCCGACAGGTGGCAGTCGGCGGTGACGCCAGCCGGCGACCGTGGCCACAAAGAGAGAGAGAGAGAGAGAGAGAGAGAGAGAGTGCGTCAGAGGGTCGGGGGGGTTTCAGGGTCCTCGTACCCGAACTCAGGCCCCTCCCCTTTTGACATTTCTTTTTATCCTTTTTTTTTGTTTTGGCTGTTCAACTAGCTAACGTAACCATGTTATGGCCCTAAATTCGTTAGCGATTAGGCTAATTCCAGCCAAAAACGTCCCACAGCTAAAACTTCAATCTATGTTTCGGGAGTCAACTAATTAAAACGAAAACGATTTCAAAAGCTCAGGTTAGCGTCGATTCAATAAATTTATAAATAAGTAACATTAATAATTACATAAATCATATAGTTAATAAAAATACGATTTATGACGTAAAACGTAGAACAGCCAGGTTAACTTAAAAGTAACGGAGGTGGGTCGTATACCTCAAGAGGCTAAGTAAAGTGTTTTACAGAAAAAGAAGGAAGGCTTCCTGTGCATATCTTATGAATGAGATTTCAAGTGTAGTTTTAAATGCATATATTCTACGAAAGGAAGTTCCTTGCATAATCTTTGCTTTATGTGTTTAACCATCTCCCATAAGTGATTAGACAGACCAAGCATGAATTACGTATTATACCACATAGCCTAATAGTTAGGAATTAATGAAATTCTCTGCGGTTTAATACGATAATAGTGCTACTTAAAGGCATGATATGTGGCTATTATTAGCATTATTGCCTGCAACTATTTTAGTTTTAAGGAGTTGAGGAACACTCACTGATCATATGGTAGCTCACTCCAATTCTTTTCCCCTTATTCCCAAGGTGATGATTAAACAAGTGTGTTTGCTACCAGGCGCAGACTCGCTAGTAGTTGCCTGAAAAGTCTTTTCAGAAGCTGCATTTTGTCAAGCTGCATGTCTTCTTCTTTTGGTTGAAAGAATGTGTCATGCAAGCATGTACTTGGCTCTGGGCCGTGTCTCAAACTTTGTACATGATTTGAACATATGCTGTGTAATGGCATAAGCCATAACCCCGGGTGTGTGACTCGTAGGGAAACTCCTAATTCCTTTTGAACTCTGTTGTAATATCATTAGGTACCCCTTAAGTTCAAATTCGAACTCTTACAAATGTTGCAAATATAGGCGAAAGTCTTATAGTTTGTTCCAGGATTCCCTAACTAGCTTAAAGTTAGGTTGAATTTCTAAGAAGTTTCTAGTCAAGTCAGCCTTAGGGGTCTCCCTTGGGAGATCCTCGTAACATGATGTCTCTCGGGGGAGGGGTGCTACATTGGGTGGTATCAGAGCTATAAGTTACATATGCATCTAGATGTGACATTAGGAGTCCCGATAGGTGAAATATGTGTTTCAAAGTGCTTAAATGAACTTATTATATACTCGTATTGCCTATTTGTGTGCACATACTAGTTGTATGGCCTAGGACGTTTATGCATTCATGTGCTTGCTAGCCTTATACCTGACTCAGTATGGTGATGTAGGATGGTGTTCCACATCGTCGACTTCGTGTATTTTTCTTTCTGGTGGGTCAAGTGGAAGGCGGTTATCCATTGGGAAGCTGTAGTAAGGAGTAACCAATGGGGGCCCTTGTGGGTCACCCAAAACCACTACGTTGTCAAGTCCATCTAAGAAATACCCATCATAGGAAGGTGGAGGGAGGTTGCCCCCACCCTCATCCAGTTTACCGTACACTTGGGGTCCTACACCACGTTCACCTATAGAGGCTTGGTGGATTTCTTAATACTGCAGAAGAACAAGTGGACTTCTTAGGAGATGCCCCCTGGGAAAGGAGCATTGCTGCCAGTCAGCTGGTTAACAAGGCCCTAATTGCTCTCGCTGAGGAATAACATCTTCTGATCACAATGGTTAATGAAAACCAAATTGAGCACCACCAGAAGAGACTTTTGTTTGTAGAAGACCCTTAGGCAGAGCGATACAAGTGAATAGCCATGATGTGGATACATTGGATAGACTTCTTTGGGGCACAGTATCCCCGTGGCTAGCAGGCTACAATGCTGAGGATGAGGGAGTTGGTGGATGAGGAACCCAATGTGGAATACTCCTCGACTATTGGATTGGGAAAACTACTATCTCCTGACGAATCTGAAGACTCAAACGGGCCAATGATTGACTACCTTCCTGAGGAAGACTCCTCAGATGATTAGTACAGTATGGCGTCAAACCGAGGTTCACTAATGTGTATACTGTATTCGAATAAGCCGCAGCTAGTTGTTTTTCTTTTTTTTCCCAAGGCATTAGTGTACAAGGAGTTCCTAGGTAACTTCTAAGTCTAGTGTTTCCTTTGAATGAATAAATGTATAGGGGTGTTTACCCCAATTTTTCGTGAATATATGAATGTGTGCCTTTAGTAAGTGTGAGGTGTACTTGTGCGACCCTGAATAGGATCGTACCAATATTTTAAACTATAAATTTTATTTAATATCGTACCATGTCTTTAAATGATTCTATCAAACCTATCTTTGTGCGTAAAACTAAGCTACTTTACATAAACAGTTGTGTAGATAACGCCTCCCCGAAGAGAACCAGCGGCAGAACCAACCGCCATGGACATGATATGCCAATTCAACAAACTGAAACCACCTAAGTTTGGTGGTGGAACTGATCCCCAAGTATATGAAGAGTGGCTCAGAAGGATGGAGCACCTATTTGAGGTGATGGAATGCCCCGAAAGGTCCAAAGTACATCTAGCCACCCATCAGTTTGAAAGGGAAGCCGAATTGTGGTGGGGAACCGTCAAGCCCCGAGCTGGTGAGCCAGCCTTAACTTGGGAGCAACTAAAAACTCTAATGGATGCACAATATTACCCTCATGACATGAAAAGGGCTAAAGAATAGGAGTTCCTACGCCTTAAGCAGGGGTAAATGAGCGTGATGGAGCACGCGACGAAGTTCAACAAGCTTAGCCGCTTTGCACACAATCAGGTTGCTATCGAAGAAATGAGAATGGATCATTTTGAACAAGGCTTGAAGGGACAGATAAAACGAATGATAGCTGGACATATTTTTACCTACTTTCTAGAGATGTACCAAAGGCAGTAAAGATAGCCCGAGTTATAGAAGAAACTGAGGCTGAGAGCCGATAATTGGGCTAGCCAAAAGAAAATTTGGCCCAGGAGGGTCCAGCGCCTAAGGGAACACGAAGTTCATGAAATTCAACCCTGACAAGGACCGGCGCAAAGGAAAGCAAGCTATGCCAGGGTAAGAGATAGAACCCTGCAATAAGTGTGGGCGTATGCATTACGACCCGTGCAAATACGTTACGTGAGGATGCTGTGAGTGTGGTGGAACGGACCACAAGATTGTAAACTGCCCCAAGGAGGCATGGAAGTGTCAAGGCAACATGGAAGGTTTAGGCATGGAAACTAATCCAGTCGCGCAAAGAGGCTGCCCTCCTACGAATGCAACCTCAGGAGCCAACCGAGATGGAAACAAATCCACAAGCAGGTGGCTAAGTGTTCTGCCCAGAAGGTAATGAGGCAGAGAATCCCACTGCTGCCGTATCAGGTACTCTTCTTATTAACCACCTCTACGCTTATGTTTTATTTAATTCCGGTGCCACACATTCTCTTGTAAATCCTGTTTTTACAAAGAAGCTTCGCAGCAAGCCTGACGAGATGGATATACAACTATATGTAACCACTCCCCTGGGATCTATCTATCACATTGATGTTGTTTTTAAAGACTGTGCTATTAGTTTGGAAGGGAGAATCTTTCCCGCAGATCTAGTACAACTAAGTATATGATTTTGGGATGTTATCCTTAGGATGGACTGGTTAACTAAGCATAAAGTAACCTTTGATTGTGAAAATAAGCTAGTTACCTTCTCAACCCTGAGGGAGAAAGGATGACCTTTAAGGGAAGTGGCCACCAAGTGACCATCCCAATTGTATCTACCATGCAAGCATTCAGGATGTTGAAAAAAGGATGTTAGGGTTATTTGCGTGCAATTGAGGCAATAGAACAAAACGACCCATACTTAAATGAAATTTCGATAGCAAGAGAGTTCCCCTATGTATTCCAAGAGGTACCAGGGTTACCACCCAAATGAGAGATCAAATTTACCATTGAGCTTATGCCCGGAACTGTCCCAATATCCAAGGCACCCTATCGAATGGCACCTGCTGAACTAGCGAAGTTAAAAACCTAGTTACAAAGGTTACTAGACAAGGGGTTAATTCAGCCTCGTGTCTCACCCTGGGGAGCACCAGTACTATTTATAAAGAAGAAAGATGGGAGTTTGAGGTTGTGTATTGATTATCGGGAGTTAAACAAGGTGACAGTCAAGAACAAGTACCCACTCCCTAGAATTGATGACCTGTTTGACCAACTAGCCAGTTCTATAGTGTTCTCCAAGGTCGATTTGAGATTGAGGTACCATCAGTTAAAGATTAAGAAAGAAGATGTACCAAAAACTACCTTCCAAACTCGATATGGGCATTATGAGTTCTTAGTGTTACCATGTGGGTTAACTAATGCCCTCGCCTCCTTCATGGACTTGATGAATAGGGTCTTTAAACCCTTCCTCGACAGGTTCATAGTGGTATTCATTAATGATATCCTAGTGTACTCCAAGACCAAGGAAGAATATGCAGACTACTTACGAATAGTGTTGAAAACACTAGAAGAACGCAAACTATGTGCCATTCTTAAAAAGTGCGAGTTTTGGCTAGAAAAAGTGCAAT
Source organism: Carnegiea gigantea (assembly GCA_029747015.1). Taxonomy (NCBI): domain Eukaryota; kingdom Viridiplantae; phylum Streptophyta; class Magnoliopsida; order Caryophyllales; family Cactaceae; genus Carnegiea; species Carnegiea gigantea. The sequence goes on along the minus strand of JAKOGI010003447.1, from coordinate 14,752 downwards.
TTTTATGTCATATAGCGACTAAAGAAGGCATTTCGGTACATCCCGCTAAGGTAGAGGCCATTGTGAATTAACCAAGGCCCACAAATATTTTGAAGTGCAAAACTTCTTAGGTATGGCTGCCTACTATAGGATATTCGCAGAGTGATTTTCTAAACTGGTCTTACCTATCACCAAACTACTTTGAAAAAGCAATACGTTTGAATGGACAAGGGAGCATGAAGATAGCTTCTAGGATCTAAAGAGGTGACTGGTATCCACACCAATACCTGCAATACCTGAAGGCAATGAGGGGTTTGTAATCTACAGTGATGCATCCAAGAAGGGACTGGGATGTGTTCTAATGTATAGGGCAAAGTTATTGCCTATGTCTCTCGCCAATTGAAGCCATATGAAAAAAATTACCCAATGCATGACCTAAAATTGGCTGTAGTCATGTTTGCCTTGAAAATGTATAGACACTACCTTTATAGACTGAAGTGTGAAGTATATACTGATCATAAGAGTCCGAAGTATATTTTACTCAGAAAGAGTTGAATATGAGGCAGACGAGATGGTCAGAACTCTTGAAGGATTATGATATAGAGGTCAAATATCACCCTGGTAAAGCAAACGTAGTGGCTGATGCCCTAAGCCGCATGTCTACTGGTTCGGAGGCCTGTCCACTCACATAAGAAAAGAGACTCTTGAGAGAGCTCGGCCCGCTTCAAATAGAGGTAGTACTGCCAGGGAATCAAAGCTATTTAGCAGCACTTCAAATCTCTTCTCCATTGGTTAAACAAATAAAGTAGCATTAGAAAGATGACCCTAAACTTATGAAGATCAGAGAGGGTGTAGAAGAAGGAAGGAATAAGGAATTTTCAATCCAAAAGGAAGTGCTTTGGCATGGAAGTAGACTATGTGTTCTAAACATAACAGCTCTCAAAAAGCAGCTGTTGAAAGAAGCATATAACTCTACACTTACTACTCACCCCGGAGGCACGAAAGTGTACTATAACTTGAAAACCCATTATTGGTAGAATGGGATGAAAAGGGACATTGTAGACTTTATGGCTCGATGTCTCACCAGTCAAAGGGTAAAAAATGAGCATAAAAAACCTGGAGGACTACTACAACCTTTATCGATCCTGGTGTGAAAGTAGGAGCACATTACCATGGATTTTGTTGTTGGAATGCCAAAAACCACCAAGCAGCATGATAGTAGACAGGCTGACTAGGGCTGCATACTTCTTAGCCATTAAAACCAGTTTTACCTCAGAGCAATTAGCTAATTTTTACATTAAGGAGATGGTCAAATTGCATGACGTGCCGCTCAGTATTGTGTCAGACCATGATACCAAGTTCATATCCAGATTCTGGCATGGTTTTCAAAGAGCAATGGGCACAGAACTACGTTTAAGTACACCCTTCTACGCTCAAACAGATAGAAAATTAGAAAGAATCATTCAAACCCTAGAGGACATGTTGAGAGCCTTCACACTCAATTATACCGGGACTTGGAATCTGCCTTTGGTCAGGTTTGCATACAATAATAGCTACCACGCTAGTATTGGCATGGCCCTTTTTGAGGCATTATATTGTAAACTTTGCAAAACCCCTATTTGTTTGAATGAAGTAGGAGAAAGGGAACCCTCAAAGATAGAGCTAATCGATCAGACGATCGAAATAATCAAGACAATTCGGAAGAGATTATAAGTTACCCGGAGTAGGCAAAAGAGCTACACGAATGTTAGAAGAAGGACACTGGAGTTTAAAGTTGGGGATCATATGTTTCTGAAGGTATCTCCACTCAAGGGAAGCATAAGGTTTGGGCAAAAAGGGAAGCTGAGCCCAAGATTCATGGGACCATTTGAGATTCTGCAGAAAGTGGGGTCGGTCACGTACTGATTGGCTTTACCACCCTCATTGCAAGGCATACACGATGTGGTTTATGTATCCAGTCTCTGGAAATATGCTCCAGACCCAGATCATGTCATCTGGTATAAACCCTTATAGGTCAAGGAGAACCTCATATATGTGGAAGAACCCATATGAATTTTGGAAAGAACGGAGAAAAAACTCAGGAGCAGGAACATTCCCTACGTTAAGGTGTTATGGAAACACCATAAAGTGGTGGAAGCAACTTGGGAACTAGAAAGCAAAATGCGTGAAAAATACCTAGTGTGATTTCTACCAGGTAAGCAAATTTTGAGGACGAAATTCTTTTGAAGGGGGAAGAATGTAAGGGTCGCACTTTCTTTCTGTTGTTGACTAACTGTTTCAGTTGGTAAGTTTACCAAGCTGCATTTTAATTATTTTTCATCAAAGATATTATGTCATCCGTGCGCGTATTTAACAATTAATTTTACTAAAAAGAACATCGTTATTACAATTATTATTATTGTTGTTATCGTTAATCATTTAAAAAAATTTTGAGCTAGTGCTAACTCATGCCACCAAATCGTTATTCAATTTATTTAGTCATTTCCCGAATTTAATGAGGATGTCAGTTTTAGAGCATTTCAACCCAAGCTTAGACTGAACATTAACGCATTTAAGATTAGCAATTTACTTTTTGTAGAAATTGAACCAAAAAAAAAGAAAAAAGGAGTAAAAGGGGGGTCGTCGGGGACTCATACCCGACCCCCATCTCTGCTCCTCTTCTCTTCTTCCTCATACGACCACCAGGCAGAACCTGCCTACCTTCTCCGTCCTTCCCCGCCAACCACCAGCCTCCACCATCCTCGATCTCTGTGCGCAACCCAACACCACCACCAGCCTCCACCATCCCCGGTTCTCCACATCTCACTATGAACCCAAAACCGATCGACCACATTTGTGGCCGACACTGGATGGTGCCCATGTGCCAAAATCTGGCTAGAACGCCTCAACTCTACCTCTCCTATAAATTGAGGGGTCGAATTCGACCCAAGTCACACATAAAAAGCTTCAAATCGGGAGCTAAGGTTTCGGTTTTAGCAAGGTAGACGGGCTAGGGTTCAGTCACAGTAGCTTAGGCGTGCTTTTGGTGCTAATTGAGTTGGGTTTAAGCTGAATTCAATTAAGTGTTTTTCTTCGCCGAAATTATTAGTAACTTTAAAATCGATTTAACCCTTAAGTTGCGACGCATGTTAGTTTAAAGTTAGTCAAGTTAACTGCAAAAGTAGGGAGTGATTATGCATGTTTTATACAACTAAATTCAGGCGTAGATTGTGCATGTATAGGCTGACCCAAAATTGCCTAGAATTAAACTGATTTTATGCCTGAGATGCTGCTTAAATTAGGTCAGAATAATTTCTTTAGTCGAGTAAAAAGTATGCCCCGTAATTTGGAAGAATTAGGGCTGAAAACCCGACTGAAAAAGGACCGAAAATGGGGCTGCTATAGGGATAGAACTTAAGGTTTTCATCCTTAGCAAATTGGCTATTATGTGAATAAAAAATGCTTTAAATCGATGCATGCTAATTCACTAATTCATGTCCGAAAATGGCCTTTGAACGACTTAAGAATGCTTTGATTCAATGCATGTTAAGCTAGTAAATTCATGTTTGAGAATGGCCTTGAAATAACCTAAGAATGCTCTAAATCGATGCACGCTAATTTGGTTAATTCATGCCTAAAATGACCTTGAAACGACTTAATAACCTTCGTTAAATTAAAATAGACTCGAAAGCCTTAATGTGACTAGATTATGCTTTGAAAGTGACATGAACTTGGCATGCTTACTTCCTAATTGCGAGTTATGAATGCAATAATAGTTTCATGCTTTGTTAATTGACTTTGATCTGCTGAATGTTCTATATAATTATATATGTCATAATGTGCCGTTGGAAGGATGTTGCTTGCTCGGTAAGCTTATATGTCGCTATTACTTATTTCATTATGATCTTTGTGATAAAATGCTATGATTGCAAAATTGAAACTACGTTGGTAGTTGGATGGCTTGAGGTTGAACGAATGAGAGTTTTGATGTTCATTGTGGTCGGTGTTGTCTGAGGAGGGAGCCTAGGTTGTGATTTACCATAATCGTGCGAATTGCGAGGCCATGTATGGATTATTCTACAAGTTGAATTATGAAGTGTTTGAATGTGTTACATGTGAGCCCCCCTTCATGTCATTAGGCCTCATTATGCGTGTGAGGGTGGAATTTTTAAAAAAAGAAGCTTTTTTGTGGTTGAAAATAAAAGTAGCCATGCCTATTAGCGAATGATGGCCTTTTTTTCAGCTATACGAATGCAGTTTTAAGGCTTAAGGAATTTTAAAAAGGAGTCCGTTGCATGATAGTTGATTTCGCAGCAAGAGACAGCAAATTTATTAGCCGCTATGGCCGTACGCTTTAACTTGGCTAGGATATCATACTAAGGGACAATAAGATGGGAGTGAAGCTACTAGAATGGGGGAATCCCTAGCCTAGGGAGTAGTCCCAGTAGTGGGAAGCCCTAGAAGACCCTTGTAAGGATGTAGGTTCAATTATGTCGTCATCCCAGGTGTAAGAGCTTAGCGTGAGTGACAATCTCACTACGAGTTGAGAATAGATCTCACCCAACCAGCACAGTATGATGATCTTATGCCCAAAGAATTTCCCCAATAAGTAAGAAAAATAGTTGGCATTTTGCCATTTTAAGTATTTCAGAAAAAAAAAGTTTTTAAGGGCCATTAAGAGGCCAGTTCGAATCAGGTTCGAAAAGCTTATAAGGGTCATTAGATGACCAATGTGAAAGAGATTACTTTTTTAAGAATATGAACCTCAGCAGGCTGAGTAAAGTGTTTTCAAGAAAAAGAAAGAAGGCTTCCTATGCATATCCTGTGTACATCTTATGAATGAGATTCCAAGTGTAGCTTGAATGAAATTTCAATAAAGTATGGCTATATCCTTGTAATGCAATCGAGCATATAAGTTTTAAATGCGTATATTCTGTGTAAGAAAGTTCCTTGCATAATCTTTGCACCATGTGTTTAAGCATCTCTCATAAGTGATTGGACAAACCAGGGATGAATTACGTATCATACCACATAGCCTAATAGTTGGGAATTAATGAAATTTTCTGTTGTTTAATATGATAATAGTACTACTTAAAGGCGTGATATGTGGCTATTATTGGCATTATTGCCTACAACTGTTTTGGCTTTAAGGAGTTGAGGAACACTCACTGAGCACGTGGTGGCTCACTCTAATTCTTTTCCCCTTTTTCCATAGATGATGATTAAACAAGTGTGTTTGCTACTCACCAGTAGTTGCCTAAAAAGTCTGTTGAGAAGCTGCATTTTGTCAAGCTGCCTGTCTTCTTCTTTTGGCTAAAAGAATATGCCATGCAAGCATGTAGTTGGCTCTGGGCCATGTCTTAAACTTTGGAAATGATTTGAACATATGTTGTGTAATGGCATAAGCCACAACGCCGAGTGTGTGACTCATGGGGAAACTCCTAATTTCTTTTGAAATATGTTGTAATATCATCAGGTACCCCTTACGTTCAAATTTGAACACCTACAAATGTTGCAAATATAGGCGGAAGTCTTGAAATTTTATTCTGGGATTCCCTAACTAGCTTAAAGTTAGGTTTAATTTCTAAGAAGTTTCTAGTTATGTCAGCCTTAGGGGTCTCCCTTGGGAGATCCTGGTGGTGTGATGCCTCTTGGGGGTGTATGGTTAATATATGCATGTATGTATGCACATACGTATACACACACACACACACACACACGCACACATGTATATATGTATACATGTATGCATGTATGTATGTATGTATGTATGTAAATAAGTATGTATGCATGCATATATATACATATATATATATATATATATATATATTATATATATATATATGCATACATACATACATACAACATATACATACATATATATATATATATAATATTATAGTATACATATATATATATATGTTGTGCGTATATATATATATATATATATGACATATATATATATATGTATATATATATATATTATATATATATATATATATATATATATATATATATATATATATATATATATATATATATATATATATATATATAATATATATATACACGTATGCATATATATTTACACATACATACATTATATATATATATATATATATATTATATATATATATATATATATATATATATATATATATATATATATATGATGTCTTGTGTACGACGAGTAGGATGAGGTGATCAGTAGTAATTAGTAGCTGTTTTGTTAGTGATCGTTAGCATTACCTTTGTTATTAACATATCTTGAACAAATTTTCAAAGGTTACCTCAAAGGTATATTGATCACCAAGGTACATTAAAACAATAGCTACTGGTCACTACCAGGATGAGGTGATCAGTCGTGATCAATAGCGATTACATTAGTGATCATTAGTGTCATCTTGTTGATTAATATAACTTGAACAAATTCTCAAAGGTTGCCTTCAAGGTATGTTGATCACCAAGGAAATGCTCACGATCCAAGAAATAATGGCTACAAATCACCTCATCTTACTCATCCCACCTTAAACTTCATCCCCATACATATATATATATATATATATATATATATATATAATATATATATATATATATATATATTATATATATATATATATATATATATGTATATATATACATGCATGCATGAATGTGCGTATATACATATATATATTTATGAATATATATATATATATATATATATATATATATATTCATATATCTGTATATGAATATATATACATACATATACAAATATCTATATACGTGTGTGTGTGTGTGTATATATATATATGCATACGCATACACATACATACATACATACATATATACATACATACATATATATATGCACACACGCGCGCGCACACACACACACACATATATATACATATAGACACACACACAAAAATATATGTGTGTGTGTGTGTGTGTGTGTGTGTGTGCATTTATACATATATATAAGCGTACGCATGTGTGTGTGTGTGTGTATATGTATATATGTATATAAATATATATACATATATATATACATATAAATATATATATATATATATATATGTATGTATGTATGTATATGTGCATATATATGTACACATATATATGCGTGTATATATAGCTATAGATATATATATATATATATATATATATATATATAATCTATATTATAATATAATATATATATATATATGGAATCTATGTTTATTATACACACAAATCACATATGCATATTATATATCATATATATATAATATATATATATATTTATATATATATCGTATATTATAAAGATATATATATATATATATCTTATATATATATATATATATTATATATATATAGTTATACTATCTGTATGTATTATGTATAGTGTGCATATATACATACACATGCATACAAACATATACATATATACAGAATGCGCGTATATATATATATATATATATATATATATATATATATATATATATATATATTATATATATATAACTTAGTATATATCACACATAGTATACAGACATATACACATATCTATGTGTACATATATGTATGTGTGTATATATATCTATATATATTATATAATATATTATCTATATGTATATATATTATATATATATATATAATAGATCTATATATCTGTGTGTGTGCGTCTGTATACATATATATATATATATAAATATACATACGATATATACTTATTAAACATACATATATACTGTCATATATATAGTCTATGTACACACACACACACTACCAACACCACACACATATATATATACACATATATATATATATATAGATATTATATATATATATATATATAAATATATTGTATATATATATACACACATATACCTATACATATATATATGTTTATATATACATGTACATATATATATATATATATATATATATATATATATAAGTATGTACATTAATTGACATAACATCTACTATATATGATATATATATACTTTATATACATACATACATCATACATATATTATATACATATATAAATAATATTATATACATAATATATATATTAATATATATATATATATATATATATATATATATATATATATATATATATATATAAAAATATACACATATATATATGTATATTTATATTTTACATACATCATCATACAATAGATATATAATGCCTTTGTATGTGGTGTGTTGTGGTAAATATTATATATATATCACACGTGCGATATATGCCCACACACGCCGCACTACACACGCACACACACACACATACAGATATATATTATATTATATATATTATATATTCTATATATATATTTAGATATATATATATGAATAACTAAATATGTATACACATATATATCTATGTAACATGATGCATATGCCCCACGTTCATATACGCACATATACATGCATTTATATGTATAATACATACACAAACACACAAAAGAGATATTATATATATATATATTACTATATATATATATATATCTATATAATATCTATATATATATCGCTGTATATATACACTTAATATAGATATATATAGATATATTATGTTACACACACGCACTATATATATTATCTATATATATATATATTATTATATATATTAATATATATATATCTGTTGTGTGTGTGTGGGCGCGCACATACATATATATATATATATTATATATATATATATATATACTGTATATAACACTATAATATTATATCTATATTCTATATATATCTAATTAATATGATATATATCTACATATATATATATATGTATATACAATATCTGACATATAATATATATATATGTACATATGTATATATCAAATGTATATATATGCATACATAGACAAATCCGTACGATATATATATATGTCTGTATATAGTGTATATGTATATATATGGATGTATAGATAAATATATATATTATTCTAATATATTAATTATATATATATGTGGTGGGTGTATATATATATGCGTATATATATAATACTATATATATAATATATCTATATGCATATCGTATGTCTCTCTCTCTCTCTCTCTCACCTCTCTCTTCTCTCCTCTAATATTATATTTTTGTATCATATATATATTGTGTGTATATATTATATATATATACATATATATATGCATTTATATATATATATATTTGTATATGTATGCATGTTTGTATATATGGATATATGCATATATATTATATATACCTATATATAGTATATGGCTAATATATATATAGATATATATATATATATATATATATATCTCTGTGTTGTACTGTGCATATATATATATATACATTATATATATATATAGATATATATATAGATATATATTATGATATATAATATATTATATATTTTGTGTGTGTAATGTGTGTGTATATATATAATATATATATATATCATATATATATTATATATATATATATATATATATTATATGTATATGTATGTATAGATATATATATATATATATATATATATATATATATATAATATATGTATGTATGGATGTGTATATATATATTTAGATATCTTATATATATATTATATATATATATTATATATATATATATATATATTATACGTATATGTATAATATATATATATATATATAGATGTATGTGTGGTGTATATATATAATATATATATAATATATATATATATATATATATATATATATATATATATATCTATATATATATATATGTAATGTATATATATATATATATATATAGATATATATATATATATATATTATATGGATTATACTATATGTTTATATATAACATGTAT
>JAKOGI010003446.1:0-53476 GCA_029747015.1 Carnegiea gigantea | reverse complement strand
ATATATATATATTTATATTACCAATCTCCTCCTATGCTCAGAATGGAGAATTGATCCACCACAATGTACAGATAAACCTACTCCTAACGGTGATGCTCGATTCGTCTTGCCTAACATACTTTTCCCTTTGCATTCTTCAAACTCTCAATATGCACATAAGCCATCATAGACATCTTTGCTTAGCCACACAGGTTGTTTTCCACTTTTTCGAATCTCAAATGTCATTCCTTTTAATCTTGATGATGCACGAAACTCGAAAACTCTCCTAATCTCATGAGCGTGCTCATCATCCCAACAAAATTTTTTCTAAAAGTAATCCAAAATTATAAGCACAAGTAAGTATGTGAAAAAATATGTACCAAATGTTTTTTTTTTCTTTTTTTTTTTTGGCAACTATTAGGCAACTTACTTTAAATTTATCAAACCACATATTTCGCACTTCAATTGGTATTTCCTTCCAAGTATGATAAGGTGAATCAAACTTACTTCTCATGATATTAGAGAGGGCATGAATGACGTGAGTATGGTTTGGGTAGAATCTGCCCCCCCAAAAAAAAAGAAACATATAGTCATAAAAAGTTCATTTTGTAATGTTGCTTTTTTAAAAAAAACAATCAACGCAAAAACTAAGTACTTACTCTTTTCCTCTTGGAAAGATCTTCATCTTGGTTTGTCGTTGGACATCTTCAATAGGTTGGGAAACTTCTTGAGAAGGCTGAGAAGTTTCAGGAGTAGTTATAGGAGTAGGAATGCCTGTTGGAGTGGTGGTAGATGTAGGTACATGGCCAAAAGAAAGGTGGGTTGGTTGGATAGTAGACAATCGGGTATTTGGCAAAGCATGATTATGAAAAGGTGGAGAGCTTGTAGGGATGGAATTTTGGGTGGGATCTATGGTAGAGGCAATGGTAGGTGAAGGGGTAGATGCGGGAGTCCCTTGAGAAGAAGTAAAAGTGAAACGAAACTTTTTCTTGGTACGACTTTTCTCCGACATCTTTCACGGGAAAAAAATTCATAAACAAATAAACACAAAATTGGTAATTTTCAAACGTAGAAATCACGAACATGATAGATACTCTTGGAAATTAACATGAAATCATACAAACATACATAAATAAGACTATCACAAAAGAAACAAGATTGTCTTCACTAACATTAAAATTATAATCATCAAAATTATAACAAATGACTAATAATCATGAAAATTATAACAAATGACTACTCATCATCATCCTTATCATCTTCATCACCTTCAAGTTCTACATCATCTTCAACTTCGGTATCATCCTTATCAGCAAATTCTTCTTCTTCTTCTTCTTCTTCTCCCTCCTCCTCCTCCTCGTCCTCCTCTCCCTCTTCATCCTCTTCATTCTAATGAGTCATTAGTGTAACATCTATATCAACTTCTTCATATCCATCATCCCCGAGGCTATCAATTTGAACATCATCCAATATAGTAGTAGCATCAGACATAATCTCCTCTTGATAAGCACGTTGCAATGTGTACTTGCTATCCACTCTAGATCTAGGAGTAGTTTTTATAACCACCCATCAATCTTGGTTGTCTCTTCTTCTCACCGGATATGGCACGTAAAACACCTCAGTTACAAAATCCGCAAATATGAACGGATCATATTTTCTATACCTTCAAGTGTGTCTAATCTCTACAATACCAAAATCTTTATGCACCCTTGTACCACTATTAGGGGTGTTGTCGAACCAGTGACAACTAAACAAAACACACTTTTTGATTGGCTCTCTTGGATATTCAATCTCAACTACATCTTTCAGAATCCCATAGAAATCAATTTCTACGCTACCGTCTCCAGCTCCTTTAGCATAAACTCCACAGTTGTAAGTTTTCTGTCTTCATTCCAAGCTTCTGTGTGGAACTTATAACCATTGACTGTATGCATAGGCCATGTATTCGCAAGTCTTAGAGGTCTCAATGCTAACTGACACAAATATTGATGACGTTCTATATCATACATTTGCATCATATCCACCTAATAAATAAAAAAATATAATTTAATTACTCAACTAAGCAATATATATATACATATACATATACATATATATATTAATTTAATAGCTTAACGAAGTAATACGTTAGCATCAACTTACATTATTTCTAAACCAGGAAGCAAATTGTGTTGCGATTAAAGCGTCAACCTGTTGATCAGAAAGGTATGGGTTGTCTTCTCTTTTTTCTTCAGTGAAGAAGCTGCCAAATGTAGCACTCCTTTTTAGGGTTAAGTACGTATTAAATATGTTTTGAAACAACATATTGAAATATAAAATATTAATAACTAACCCAATATAAGGTTGTACTTCCTCGCAGTTTGGTAGAACGTGAAGATGAGCAGCATTATATTCTTCATCAGTCAACCACCGCGGTGTTACTCGCCCACTGGGATGACCTTGTGGACGAAAAACCGACAAAGTTGATTGTGTATCATCCTGCTCAACTTCATCCTCATTTATTTTATTTCTATTCCGCATACACGGTACATTAGATGCGAAATAGTATGTGCAAAAGTGAGACGATTCAAGATTAATGTACGTCTCACATATTGAGCCTTCTACACGGGCCTTATGCTGCACCATTCTCTTTAATAAGCCCAAAAACCTACGATATAATTTGCCATATATGTTAGCAACTGTAATTTAATCCTGAAAATATTTCTAAAAGTTGTGTATAAAATAATAAAAACTTACCTCTCAAAAGGATACATCCAACGGTATTGGACTGGTCCTCCTAATTTTGCTTCATAAGCCATGTGTACAGGCAAATGCTCCATGCAATTGAAGAAACTAGGAGGGAAGATATGCTCTAATTTGCACAAGGTCACAACAATATTCTTTTCTATTTGGGACAGTTTCTCCTCATGCAACACCGTTGAGCATAAGTCTCTAAAGAATTGGCTAAGTTCAGTAAGAGGCTTCCATATTTGTTCGGGAAGTGCACTGAATGCAATTGGAAGTAATGATTGCATGAACACATGGCAATCGTGGCTCTTCAAACCACTTATCTTGGTCTTATCAACATCCACACATTTAGCTAAATATGATGAATAATTATCCGGCATTCTCAAATCCTTCATCCATTAGCAAATAGCCTTTTTTTCCTGCATTGAAAAGCTAAATTTTGCTTTTGGTTTCACAATTTTGTCATTAGCCAACTCCTTCAGCTCTAATTCTTTACGCCTACAGTATAATTTCAAGTCCATTCTTGTTTTGACATTGTCCTTTGTTTTGCCATCTATATCCATAACTGTGTTGAAAACAGCATCAAATACATTCTTCTCTATATGCATAGCATCCAAATTGTGCGGAAGTAGGTTAGTCTTCTAATATAGCAATTCCCAAAATATACTTTGCTTAGTCCAGTTGTGAACTTGTCCAAAACCCTCAATGATAAAAGGCCCATTTTTAGTCACCTTAGGAAGGTGTTGTACAGTTTGCCATATTATTTCCCCATGTAGTCTAGTAGGAGGCCTACTAGTTTCACTTTTGTTCTTTGTAAATGCATCCTTATACCTCCTAAATTGATGATCCATTGGCAAAAATTGTCTATGATAATCAAACCACGTCGGTTTCCCTCCATTCTCTAAACGAAAGGCTTTGGATGAGGACATACAAATTGGACAAGCTAATTTTTCATGCGTACTCCGCCCAGACAACATGCCGTATGCAGGGAAGTCATTAATAGTCCACATCAATGCATCCCTCATTTGAAAATTTTCCTTCCTAGAAATGTCATATGTTTGGACACCTTCATTCCATAAGGTTTTCAAATCATCTATCAAAGGTTGCAGATATACGTCTACATTGGCCTTGAGATTTTTCGGACCAGGAATAATGCAAGTCAAAAACATATAAGGTGTACTCATACACATTTCTGGAGGGAGATTGTAAGGAGTTAGAATGACCGACCAACATGAATAGGGCTTTGCATATTGTGATGAAAATGAAGAGAAACCATCGGTACATAAGCCAAGTCTAACATTACATGGCTCAGAGGCAAAATCAGGCCAAGTTCTATCAAAATGTTTCCATGCTTCTCCATCAGATGGATGACATAAAACACCAGGCTCTCGAGGATTTTCAAAATGCCATCTCATATGTTGAGCAGAACTATAAGATGCAAATAATCTTTTGAGCCTAGGAATGTTAGGAAGATAATGCATTCTTGCTAAAGGCACATCCTTTTGTTTTCTCTTTTTTTTTTTGGACGTACGCACCCTATATCGAAGACCATCACAAAATTTGCATTGTTGTAGATGTGCATCATCTTTACAATACAGCATACAACCATTAACGCAACAATCTATTTTTACGAAAGTGAGCCCCAATTTTCTCACTAACTTTTCTGCATCGGAGAACTTACTCGGCACATAATTCTTAGATGGACATGCTTCTTTCATAAGTTGTACAACTTCATTAAAACAACTCTGTGACATATTATGCTCAGATTTAATACTCATCAATCTAAGAGCAACTGATAACTCAAAATGATTAGTGCAGTCATCCCACAAAGGATGTTGTAATGCATTTAACAAATCATAAAACCTTTGTGCATCTGGATAAGGAGGTTCTGGAATATGTTGATTAAAAGCGTCTTCAACCATTGTGTGATATGCATCATTGGACATAGCATGATTTTCGGAAGAAATACTAGGTGGACTATGATGCATGTTTACTTCTTCACCTTCAGGGGGTTGAAGTTCCCCATGTGATGTCCAATACCAATATTCACTAGTGAACTCTTTCTTATATAGATGAACCTTAACTTCTTTCGGTGGTAGTAATTTTGTATTCTCACACTTTGCACAAGGACACCTAAATACTTTCTCCCTCAAATACACAGGAAGGTTTCTTGCAAACATATCAAACTCATTAACCCCCGCCACAAACTCATGTGTTAATCCACCTCTATTGGGAAAAAGTCTATTAACCATCCACCTACGATGCTCCGAAATTTCCATATTCTGTTTAAGTTAGAATAAGTTATTTCGTTAGTTTTTTTTCAACTATTAATAATGGTATAGCATATTAAATTAAACAGCATACTACACATAACAAATGTATCAAAGTGCACATAGCTTCTTATATGAAAGAATAATTCTCACACTTAATAACCACATGCAAACAGAAAACCGAACACCCAACTTGTAAATTATCATACAATCATAATACAATTGGCTAAACTTCATGATATAAAATGCATTATTGGGCCATACTAGAAAGTTCATCTACTAGAATAACATTAATTTGACTATCCCAAATCTTTATGGCATATAAGGTACATTAGCTTAGGAGCTTCATAATTGAGTTTTTGGTCAAATAGATATCCAAATATTAAGCCTTACATGTTTTAGGCATATATTAATGATATTATAGCTTCTTATATGAAAGCATAGTTTTCACACCTAATAACAACCACATGTAGACAAAAAACCAAACACACAACATATAAGCCATCATACAATCACAGTACAATTGGCTGGACTTCACGATATAAAATGCATTATTGAGTCATACTAAAAAGATCACATAAATTGTTCATGGGTCACTAAGCCCTTCCATGATAATAACTACTTCATAGTTATGTGCGTAATAATATATATACTTGCATTGGTTAGAATTATATACCTCTACAGTACACCGTCACGATCAAACAACTTCAACGTTCAATCACTTATATTGATCAACTACGAGCTGCATCAAACGTATGTACACATAAAAAAATATGAGTGCTTGTATATAAAGGAGGAGAGAGAGACAGAGCTAATTCTAAATAACATCGAAATCACAAACAATATGCAAAAAAATATATTTGTATGTATGTTCAAAGAGATAGAAAAAATAATAATGATGAAAATCAACATCTTTTATTATTTTTTATAATAATAATGATTTTATTTTTATAGTAAATAAGGTATAAAATATATGTATGTGATTATGTGCCTTTATAGTATTCCATGTTAGTTGCCTAATTTGGGGTAAAGATTAGAAACCAAACACGTGCAATAATGATCCATAATCGGTGTATTTATTTTATTATAATATGATACTTTATTTTTGTTAATATTGATAATGGTGTTACTAACATAATATAATACTTTATCATGGTTAAACATTCTCTCATTTTTGGAAAGAAAATCTTCCAAATTGTAATCAACTTTCTCAAATCCTTTTTCGGCAAAGAAAATCCTTCATAGCTAATTGACTAACTTGTATTCTTTTAAAAAAAAAATTTAATTGTCTTAGAAATTTCGTGAGAGTGGTGTGTAATATATATATATATACACACACACACACACACACACACATATATATGTATGTATATATGTATATGTATATATATAGCTAATTGACTAACTTGTATTCTTTTAAAAAAAAATTTAATTGTCTTAGAAATTTCGTGAGAGTGGCGTGTAATATATATATATATATACACACACACACACACACACACACACATATATATATGTATATATGTATATGTGTATATATATATATATATATATATATATATATATATATATAGATTATACATATATATATATATATATATACTTTATGTATGTTATATATATTATATAGAAATATAATATATGTAATATATCTATTATATATTATATATATATATATATGTATATATATATATGTTGTGTGTGTGTGGTATATATATGTTATGTATGTATATATAATATATGTATGTATATATATATATATAGATAATATATATATTATATATATATATATATTTATATATATATATATATAATATATATATGTGTGGTGTGTGTGTGTGTGTGTGGTGTGTGTATATATCTATAATATATATATATATATATATATATATATATATAAACACACACCACATATACATATAACATATATATATATATTATATATTATATATATATATATCTATAGATATACAGATACATACATATCTATATAGACATACATACAATATATATATACACACACATACATATATATATATATATTATATCTATATATATATATATAATATATGTATATATATATATATATATATATATATATTATGTATATATAATATATATGTTATGTGTGTGTGCCCCCCTATATATATATAGTATGTAATGTCTATATATATTAGTATGTGTATATATATATATAATATTATATATATATATATATATATATATATATATATATATATATATATATATGTATATGTATATGATATGTGTGAGTGTGTGTGTATATTATATATATATAAATTTATAATAATATATATATATATAGATATATATAGTATATATATATATATATATATATATGATATGTATATATATATATATCTATATATATATATGTATATATATAAGGATATATATATATATATATGTATAGTTATATATATATATATATATATATATATATGTATATGTATATATATATCTATATATATATATATGAAATATATATATATATATATATAATATTATATATATATATATATATATATATATATAGCCTAGTGAGACTTTCATTAACGACATTGAGAGACAGCAGGCAACTGAGCTCATTTCAAATTGCCCTCTATGACAACAGAGAGTATATTAACATATGCCAGTTGCTTTCTTACTCATTAAGCCAATTTTTCTTCTGTTTTAGGAATTTGTTTATTCTCACCCCAGAGATCCTTTTTTGGGGGGATTTTTTTAAACCAAAAGAAGACCATGTCTCATTGCTTCTTCAACGTTATTTTTTCGGCTTTTACAGGGGATAATAGCAGTTGGCCGGTGAAAAGAAGATCTTAACTGTCATAAATTATTCAACATATATGAAAAATAGATTCTTCTTTTATCATAAATCACATAAATAATCCTATCAAAAATAAATCATATAAATAAAATAAATAAAATAAAATAAATAGAGGGCAGGAGAAGCCAATAAGGGAGTGTTGCAGAGTAGCAGTACATTTGGTAGTTTTTTTAATAATTTTGTTCCAAGGAATTAAGAAGGCAACAAAAAGAGCCTCATCTTTAGTAATTGGAATATGGCAGGCTTATGTCTATTTTATATTAGGAATAGCTTATGTGCAATGAATGAGCCCCCTTGGCGGGATGGGGTAGACCACGAAGCCTATGGGACCACGAAGCCTATGGAATTTCTTACTATTACTTACAAATCAATCGAACATGGGTTGGAATCAGTGATTAGGTTAGCAACGATAATCTAACTCAAGAAATTGTCACTCCAAGAATAAACGAAGATTTCTACTCAATTACACAAACTATAACCCAGTTATAGTAACCTAAGATCCAACGAAAACATAACTGAGAATTCAGAACCAATGAAAACATAACTGAGAATTCTGAACCAACTAATACATAACTGAGAAATTGCAACTCAAAGAATAAACCAAGATTTCTACTTAATTAAACATAATGACAATAAAATTGTAAATTAAGCCATGCACAATCGAATTTTCAGCAATTACCACAATAACCAAACATCTATGTGAACCCCAAAATATTTTAGTCCAAAAATCTCTTTTTGGTCAAAGTCTTCCTAGAAGTTGATTACCAAACAAGCAAACACTACCTTTATCTTTTGAGACTCCTCCTAAGATTACCTTCCTCATCAATTTTATCCCGCCTTATTTTGGGGCATGCAAAATGAGGAATGTTCAATTTGATATGATTAACACCATCTATGTGAACCTCAAAATATTTTAGGTACAATGAATTAGCAAGCTCTTCAAAAACTAGTATATTCTAACGAGAAGTTTTAGCATTTTAAGTACAACGAATTTTGAATGCTTTATAGCCAAAACAATGCATATTTGAGAGTGCTCCATGTCAAACTTTTTTAAGGTTTGCCACATTACTTTCAATAACTCTATGAGTTATTTGTTTAATTTAAAGGGTACATATAATTTTAAATTTCCTACTTTATTTTTGATTCACGTATAAATGTTAATTATGAAATTAATAACTACAATTGTTTATTCTTTGTAATGAACTTAATGCACTTTGGATCCAAAGATTTTGGCATTTGTTCCCATATTTGTGGATTTGTTACGTTTTCTTCAAAAAGTTTTATCATTCATATTGATTACTGTATTTATCATTTTGTCATTCACATTTGCTTACTATATTTATCATCCCCTTGGAGACATCCAATAACATTTAATTATTATATTTATCTTTCATTATAATCTCTTCAACATCTAAAGCAATTCATTTCAGTTCTTCCTTTATGTTATCAGCATAATCTATACCAGCCGTAAATTATAGGGACTGGCAAGAAACACTATAACAAAAGACGGGGAAAAAATGTAAACTAAATACTATAGTATTGTCTATGCTGGGACTAGAATAGAGCTGTAGACAGTTCACTAAAGTCTTTAAACAGGCCTGCAAAGGAAGTTTGATATCACAGAGCATACAAAGCAAGTCTATTTACACCCCATGTCATTTTCCACAGATTTCAACTCCATACTATCGCTAATTACAAAGGTTGAACAATCTTTGCCTTCTAAATCCCCAAATACATTAGGCTTCCATCCAGCCTCGGCCAAGCAAAAGATGCAATACTGTGCAAGCGCACTAGCCCAAATTGAAACTTCGACAGTTCTACTTATGGGTTGTAGAGACATTGAGCAGTATAATCCTAGATGTACTGGCAACATCGGAAGAAATAATGCAGGTAAGGTTCCTTGAATAATCATGAACATTTCATGAGCAAATGCACCCTTTAGTTAAAAGCAAAGATAAACAAAGGTTCTCCTTAGACAACACGAGAGAATGATGCTCGCACAGGATTTCCTACTCTGCTCACCCACAAACTTCCAATAATCCCTTATTTTAACATTTCACCACATCTTCAAAACCACAAATACTATCCCCGAGCTTGAAATTGCAGCCATCGACCCTGTCCGAGCAAAAGGGTTGCATCTAAAACTAGTTTAAACCTCGGAGGCCAACCCGACCTGACCAAACAAAGCCTGAGGAGAAATGGCATTTCAACCTATGACAATCGAACAACCCCATTAATGCTTGACAACGCAGGTTCTATAATCTCATCAGCACAAAGGAAAGCCCGCTGAATTTCACTTCATTATTTCCACTAAACCTAGATTTTGCGTAACACAGGCCATTTTACCAAGCAGTTTCAAATTCCTAAAATGATCAGAACATATACCAAAGCAAATTTCACTAATATCAATCGATTCCAAATACAAACCTTAATAATCTGTGAGCAATAACAAGCAGGAAGAAGAAATGAATACCGTTGCGAAGACCGATGCTTCCAAACAAACCCGGCGCCGGTGGAACGAAACCGACAATGGGCGCACGCCGGTGACGATGGAAGCACGATAGAGGATTGTGCAGACGCCAGCGACGATGGACGCGCGAGAGGGCACCGCGACTAGCCACTGCAGACGCCGGCGACGATGGAGCCAAAGAGAGGAGGGTCGGTGACGTTGGAGCCAGAGAGAGGAGGGTCAGCGAAGTCGAGCGCAGTGCGGGGGGGTGTCGAGCTAGCGAAGCGATGAGGAGGTAGGGTGTGAGAGATGAGAACAAATTAGGTCTAGGTTTTGTTATTGACTAATATTGTGACCGAATTTTATTTTGAAATAGTCACAAAATCGGTCTCAGATTTTAATAAAAATAAGTCCTTATTTTTAAATTAAATGAAAAAGTTTGTTAATTTTTGAAAAATTAAAATTTGTGACTGATTTTATAACGGTGTGAAAATCGGTCATAAAATGTGACTGTGTTTCATACTACTTAACTTGCGATCATAGATTTCCCACGGCCTTCTATTGGTCACAAAATTTGTCACAAAATGTACCTGTTTTCAAGCGGCCACAAAAAGGCAGTCACAAATTGCAGTATTTCTTGTAGTGGCATAAAGGCAGAAGAGCATGTTAAGGGATCATATTCAGTCGTTTTGTCAAAACTACCTAGTAGGCGTCTGAATTTGCATGGTTAAAAAGAACTTGGTATTAAGGTACTTAATGATGTCCAAATCATGATTTTCAAAAAAGGGAGTTTCTAGACATCTTGAAGTTTTCCCTCTGAAGAAAATTAAGGATTAGTCACCAAAATGAAGTGACACTTGCTGCATGAAGACACAGTCACCTAGGTGGGTTTCTTCCACCAAGGTGTGTGCTATGTTGGCTAGTACCTTGAGCTTAGTTACCATGTGACTCATAAATGGAGACAAGGCCATGCAAAAGAGGAAGATTGTGCCACTTTGCAAGCTTACATTCGGACACTCAAGCAGGAGGTGGCAAGCATGCATTACTCTTTTGCTTTCGAGGTGGTGGCCATGTGTAATTACCCTCCTAGGGAGGAAAGATGACTCTTACTACTTAAGATCATCAAGGATTAGCCTAAGTTAATTATTTTGAAGCTGGTATACTCATCAGTACTTGTTTTAATTCGATTTTATACTAAACCGTGTACTTAGCTATATAAATGTATTTGGTGAGCTTCTTTAACATTAAGTGATCTTTTAATAATTACCTAATGACTAGGGAAAGCCTTAGGTGTGCCAACATATATAGCTTGGCACTCATTTTCTAACTCAAAGTTGAGAAATTGAAATCAGAAGTTGAGTTATAAACTCCTCTGTGTTACTGTAAATTCTCTACTTGCTTATCTCTAATTCGGCCAATTAGAGTAGTATTCAAGTGAGTTTTAATCTTAATTAGGTGGTAAAATCTATATTCTAATATAGGATTAAGGGTCCTGAAATAGTTCTTCGTGATGAAATCTGTATCTAAGAAACGTTTCAGTTCTATTGATATCAAGTTCAGTGCCTTGATTTCCTTCTTCAAGGCCTTGAGTTCTCCTTTCCTCTCACGCCATCTCCCTTGCTTTCCCACACCATTTCCTCTCTTTTTCCCTAAACACTTAAGCTTTCCTTTCATTCCCTTTCTTCCCAACGTGGTACATCAATTCTGGTATCAGAGCAAATTTCATCCTTGGTCTGTTATTAGAATCCCTACAAGTTCCTCCCTGCCATGCCACAAAATTTCCAAAAACACTAAAAATAGCCCTGGTTCTTGTTTAGCCTTCAGCATGAGCAGTATGGCTCTTGAAGAGAGGTTCGAAGCTCTCATGCAGAACTTCGAAGCAATGACCTCAACTAAGAAGAGTTGAAGAGTCAGAATAAATGTTTTAGGTGCCAATTCAGAGACAAAAGACGACTTGGCCTTAATGATCCTGAGGTTAAGGTTCCAAAGTTTGAAGGGAAACTTGATTTCGATGAATTCTTGAGATGGTTTTATAATATTGAAAGAATCTTTCATTATCACAAAGTCCCTGAGGAAATGAAGGTTAAGCTTGTTACTATTAGTTTGAGAGAGTACGCCTCAATATGGTGGACTAACTTGTGTGCTATACGAGTTAGAAGGAAAAACAGCAAAATCCAAACATGGGAGAAGATGAGATATAAACTTAAGAACTATTTTTTGCCCCTTTCGTACCTTCATGAAAAAAAGTGCAATCAAGCTCGCAAAGCTAAACAACAACAAAAAGCAAAACCATTCAACAAAGATTTCTTTGAACCCATAGTTATACCCCCTTCCTTCCCTGAGCCAGCAGTTATACCCCTTTCGACCCCATAAAAAGACTTCGCTCCACAAAAAAACCAAATTGGTTTGGAAACTAGTGAGGAGGTTGTCAAAGAGGTAAGTGAAAATGAAGATGGAGGTGCAGTGTTGGATTTGAGTAATCTTGATGGCACTGAAGAGGAGACTTTAAGTTCTAATGAGCTTAATGGTGAAAAGGGCGCTAATGAATCATCTCTCATCTTAAGCAGTCTGCAAGGCTTTGAGTTGGTGCAAGAGGAAATTGAGTATGAGCTTCAACATGGAACTGAGCCCTGCAACCAGGAATTAACCTTGGAGGATCAAGAAGAGGTTGTATAGAAGGTCGAGGAAGAGGAGACACTGATCTTGACAAAAACCTTGAGTGAATTTCATGACTTGGGTGAGCAAAACGACAGTGATGGTGCTTACAAGTTATTACATTCCATGAACAACACCCCAAGGTTTGAGTTGAAGCAAACAGAGACTGAGTATAAGCTTTAACCAAAAAACAAGCAATTGGACTCATTACTTGCTTATGATAAACCCTTGAAAAAGTGTTTTACCATGAGTTAGTCAAGTCCAAATTTTAGAAAACTAAATCCTCCTACCAAGTCATAGCAGAAAAACAAAAGAGGAGGGTCATTTTTCAGCCAGAATCCAATCCATCCCTGCTTACCCATTAGATTTGAGGGCCAATCCTTCTCAATAAAGGGAGGATGATGTAAATCCCTCAACCAACACTAATTTGGAGGTCCAAAGTAGTTAAGGGAATCCAAATTAGTCATTGGAACCAATCAGATTTTGCAAGTTCAAGAGAAGCTAGTTGTCGGATTAATTCCAGCAGCATACCCAATTTTCTAAGCTTAATTGCTTAGGCTTCTTTGAGCCTTAAGTCAAATATTTTTCCATGGGTTTGAAGTCCAAGACGTTAGCTTCCTAGAAAAATAAGTTTCAGCTCTTTTAGACTTTATTTGGTACTTCAAATAAGCTCTTAAACTCAAACTATCCAGGATGCAATTTTGGGATAGTTTTTACTCGGTCTTTTTTTTATTTTTTCATAGTTCAAAAGACATCCAAATTCTATAATTCCTTTTCTGTTAGTTTAGTTAGGATGTCTAGTTTATTTATTATGTTAAGCACAAAGGCAGAAAAACACGTTAAGGGGTCCTATTCAGTTCTTTTGTCAAAGCTGCCTAGCAGGCCTTCTGAATTTGCATGGTTAAAAAGATCTTGGTATTAACGTCCTTAATGATATCCAAATCATGATTTTTAAAATCATGATTTCTATACATCTTGAAGTCTCCCTCCTGAAGAAAACCAAGGATTAGTCACCAAAATAGAGTGACACTTGCTGCATGAAGACACGGTCTACACGGCTTCTTCAAGGCAGCTTGCTTAGCAAGGGAGTTTTACTCTCCTAGGTGGGTTTCTTCCACCAAGGTGTGTGCTATGTTGGCTGGTACCTTGAGCTTAGTTACCATGTGACTCATAAATGGAGACAAGGCCATGCAGAAGAGGAAGATTGTGCCACTTTGCAAGCTTACATTCGGACACTCAAGCAGGAGGTGACAAGCATGCATTACTCTTTTGCTTTTGAGGTGACATCCGTGTGTAATTACCCTCCTAGGGAGGAAAGATGACTTTTGCTGCCCAAGATCATCAAGGATTAGCCTAAGTTAATTATTTTGAAGCTAGTATACTCATTAATACTTGTTTTAATTCGATTTTGTACTAAACCGTATATAGTTAGCTATGTAAATGTATTTAGTGAGCTTCCTTAACATTAAATGATCTTTTAATAATTACCTAATGACTAAGAAAAGTCTTAGGTGTGCCAATATAAATAGCTTGGCATCATTTTGTAACTCAAGTGTTGAGAAATTGAAATCAGAAGTTGAGTTTGAACTCCTCTGTATCGTTACTTGAAATCTCTACTTACTTATCTCTAATTAGGCCAATTAGAGTGGTGTTCAAGTGAGTCTTAATTTTGATTAAGTGATGAAATTTGTATCCTAATATAGGATTAAGGGCCCTAAAACAGTTCTTAGTGGTGAAATCTATATCTAAGAAACGTTTTAGTTCTATCAATATCAAGTTCAGTGCCTTGATTTCCTTCTTCAGGGCCTTGAATTCTCCTTTCCTTTCACATCATCTCCCTTGCTTTCTTACGCCATCTCCTCTATTTTCCCCTAAGCACTTAAGCTTTCCCTTTCATTCCCTCTTTTTCCAAGCATGACTACATCATTATGGATCGGAGTGTTGACATACAAAAAAGACACAGATTCAAAGGTTGATGGTAGCAGAGATGTAGATGGATGTGAGGTTATACAAGGATGGATAGAATTATGAATGAAGCAATTAGAGACATAATTAAAGTGGCTCCCATTGAAGATAAAATGAAAGAAACAAGACTCAGATGGTTTGGTTATATGAAGAGAATGACTGTGGATGCTCCTGTAAGGAGATGTGAGAGGATTAACATCCCCGAAGACAAACGAAGGAGGAGTTAACCAAAGAAGAACTTGGACAACGTGACTAGAGAGGACTTGAAAGTTGTAGGATTAACGGAGGACATGGCTAAGGATAAAAGACTTTGGCAAGATAGGATTATAGTCTTAAATCACAGAGATATGGTTGCACAGTCGCCATTTGGTTGTAGTAGGTAGGTTTGGTTGTGGTTTTTTTGAATGTCATATATGTATATAGGTAGTACATACCTCTGGAAGAGATATTTGTCTGTCTACCTCTGTTTGTTAAGGTATAATACTTTCCTTTACTTCGTTGTATTTATATTTCCATAGTTACTGTATTATGCTTCATTAATATTTCTTAATTCATCCTCTATGACCTATCCTTAGTTTTTTTTCTATAAAAGGTTTTCACAAAGTCCTTTCATAAAAATGTTTTTATAAAATCCTATTTGGTAGGTTTCTTGGAATCAGCCTCTCTATAGGCATAGATGGACAGAGATGCCAGTAGAGGTAAGGTTTCCTATATCTGGATCTCCCCAAACCCTGTGAAAGCAGGACCCACACTATAAGGTGTTGTTGTTACGTTGTTGTTTATTATTCACTATAGCCTTTCTATACTTAAGTTCGTAGGTAGTAATTTTTGCCATTGAGGGTGTAGAATTTAAATTAGAAGAGTGAATTAGAGGATGCAGAAATTGTGTATACCATAAAGGTGACTCCACATTTTGAAATACATGTAAAAGTTCTAAAGAAGTAGATCTATTGCATAAATTGAAAAAAATAAAACAATTAAAATGATTAAAAATGATGTAAAACAGGAGGATTGAAAACTAAGAACAGTATTCAATATTTAATTAACATTGAAGAAGAAATTTTAAGACATGAAGTAGAAAACTCATTCCCACTATGAAAAGGAAGGAAAGAAAACTGTGCCTTGGTGCGTTTACTTTCTTTTCTCCCCTTTTTCTAGTTCTGCTGACATTTTACCATTAAACAAACCCAAAAAAAAGAAGGAAATTGATAATCAGATGGGGATACAAGCGAATATTGAGGAAGGGTTCATATCATAGTCATCTTTTGGAGATTAAAAGAACTAGTGACGGATCTAGATATTTAAAATATGTGTGTCCATCTGTTAACATCATTACTAATATACACTCCCCAAAAAAAGGCCATATGATACATACTATAGTAATCTATTTTGTAAAGAAATTTCATCTCAATTTCTTTTTTCAACCTTTCCTCTCACATTTCTATACTAGTGGAACTTGATATGCAATAATAATATGCCTCACTTCTTTACTTTAAAAAAAAAAAAAAAACTTTGGTAGTCTACTACTACGTTTGTTATCTGCGGTCTTCATATTTTATAATTGACGCATAAATGGTGCTGAAATCATAGAATATTATTATTACGCATCACTTACTAAAACCATTTGTTGCGGAGCACAGATCATCGGCACCAATTAATAAAACAAAAAAAAAAGCCATAAAGTGAACATGTCAAATATGAAATATAACTACAAATAGGTAATATCACGATCTAGTTACACCAAAAGGAAGAGGAAAAAAATCGGCATCAAGTTTGAATAAGTAATTAGTGTCAAGTTAAAGATAATTCAGCACCGAAGAACATATTGCAACTGAATAGTCAAAAAAATCAATAATAACAATAAAAGAAAATCAAAGAGACTAATATTAGATTAAATTAAAAAGTCTAAAATCCAAATAAGAGGGAAGGAGAGAGACAGAGAAAGAGATTTGGGAAAGTGGAATGTAGTTTTGCATGAGAAGAAGAGGGAGAGAGAAATTTGAGATTGAGAGCATTTAATTCTATTTAATTTTGCTATAAAATTTGAACTTTATAGCTGTGATTTTTATATTTAAAAAAATAAAAATGTTAGTATGTAAGTTGGATATATTTAGAGAGTGTCCATAAAACATAACTTTCACGGCTTATTTTAGGAGTGTTCATATATACCAAATTAACCCCCTTTAAAATAGGTCATTAAAATTTTTTTGGGGTTAGGAGTGTCCATGAACACCCCTAACCTCAATAGACATCCAACAACTCCCAGTGTGGGTTTCGCTTTCGCAGGGTCTGGGGAGATCCAGTTATAGGCAACTTTACCCCTACCGGTATTTCTACCCATAGAGAGGTTGATTCCTAAAGACCCACAAAACAGGTTTTGGGAAAAAGGTTTAAGGAGGAAACGATTGCAAACCAAATTACCACGGGGGAAAAGGGTACGTAGAGCAGGTAAACAAGAAGTGGAGACATACCTCAACAAAACCAGGGGCGCTAGAAGCCTTCACGTCTTAGACAAGCAGGACCTGCAGACAAGACACCAAAACCCGCCCCACCCCACCGAAGCTACTGCCACCTATGGAGCCGGTCCCCTACAATCAGAGACCTTAATCCTACCCCGCCACAGCCTCCTATCCTGAGTCATGTCTTCCGTCAGACCGACAACTCTCAGGTCCTCTCTAACCACTTCCTCTAGGCTCTTATTCGGTCTGCCCCTCCCTCTCTTTCCACCGGGGACGATCATCTCGCACCTCCGTATTGATGCGGCCACACTTCTCCTCTTAACGTGACCGAACTATCTAAGCCTCGATTCCCTCATCTTCTCCTCTATGGGGGCAATTTCGGCTAAGCTCCTAATGACGTCATTCCTAATCCCGCCCAATCGCGTAAAACCACACATCCACCTGACCATTCTCATCTCGGCTACCATCACCTTTGGACCTGCATCTTTTTTAGAGGCCAACACTCTGATCCATAAAGAACAGCCGGTCTAACTACCCTCCGATAAACTTTGCCTTTCAATCCTAGCGGCACTCTCTTGTCACACAGCACCCCTGACACTGACTTCCACTTTTGCCAACCCACTCTTATCCGCTGGCTAATATCCTCGTCAATGTCCCCGTTCTGCTGGATGATTCCAGTGTATGCCTCCAACTCTTCAACCTGTCATTCACCTCCTGCCTGGTCACATCGATAAGAACGATGTCATTTGCAAATAACATGCACCAAGGCACCTCGTCTTGGATTCCTCTAGTGAGTTCATCCAAAACTAACCTCAATAGACATCCGCCCATGAAAAGGACTGTGTCTGCGGATTGGAATAATTGCTCTGATGAAAAAATTTTGAAAAAGTCTAATATTAATTCCCTTAGTATGCAAAATTTTAGACGTAGTATACATCGAATTATGACGGAGAAAAATTTTTACATCATATGTACCGATTAAAGTCAGGAATGCAAAACTTCAAATATGGTATGAAATGTAAGAATTTGAACATGGCGTGGAAAAATTTCAGATAGGAGCATAAATGTCATTTCAAAAAATGGACTAAAGTCACAAGGACCTTTAGACTATCAAAGGTGACAGTGCTGATACACTCCATGTCTCAATCTTCTGAGGATGTAATAGATCAAGTAGGTCAGATATGGTGCAAAACAAATGCAATACAGTACACGCCATATTTAGACTTTTAAGAAACATTTTTTGGGGAAACATACGAAAAGCTAATGCGAGATCTGATTGATTAATCCCACTACCCCATCAAGGTTACAAGTTCAAATCTTTCAATAAGCATACTTACGTATTCCACAAAAAAATAATAATTAACTCTGCAACAAAAGCCTTGGGCCGAAAAACCCATATTTTCTGAAAATGTCCTTGCATCTAGGTTAATAATTAGAGGGTGTGCACATTATTTATCAATTGCGACAAATAAATTTGTTATTCTTTTTTCTTTTTTATTTTGCTTTACCTTTCATTAGCATGTTAACATATATTGTTTTTTATTTCCTAGGAATCACACGCTTCACAATACTTAGAAGTAGATTATTGATTGGTCCACCCATAAAATACACTTCAGAGTTTGAGAGGTGGTATATTCAAATTCATAGCATTGTTCACATTAATATGTGACCAATTATCTTTTTAAAGTTTTTAAAAATATATAACTATGTTCAATGGTATTTTATCCATGTGTTAGGTGGAGTGATGATAAACATGCTCAATGACGCTTACAGTTAGTATGTCGAAGAAGATTGTGAATCACTAATTTAGATAAGTTATTCGTTGCTAGGCAAATCATGCTTAACGAGCACTCTCTATTGCCTAATGTACTATTTAGTTCATTATACACATTTATATTTCTTTTGCTATTTTTTGTACAATCTGTATTAATAATTAATGACTCAACTTGTCTGCTGTATTATAAATATATACATTTATAGGTTAGATATTATTGGATCTTTGCATACGTTGAAAGTAGTTTTCCAATTATTTATGTATCTTGGCTCGATTGCCATTTGTATTCCCATGATCATGTGTTTGACTTCAATATAGAGTACTGTACATGTCTGCTTCTAAGGAATTGGACTTTTCAAAGGTAATCATTTTGTGGCATTCCTTCAGTACCATTTATCCTTTTAAAATTTTACAACGTACTCAATTTTATTGTATTGGTAATACTATTATATCCTTTGACCTTTTACATTTTTCTTCAAAGTTGATATCAGAGATAGATCAGACACTTGAACTTTTACCATTATTCAAGACGCTGCAACAATTCTTCTTTGTACTAACAACCTGGTCTTAAGTAGATACACAACAATGGTAGCCTTGTTGCTGTAGTATTTCGTGCTTGGTTTTCATACATAGGTATATATATAGATTAATAAAATAAAATTGCAATATAAGCAATCACATGTTGAGCTTTCACAATATGTCATATTGGATGATCATCTGAAGATGCCTGGGTTTTTGTCATGGAGTTTTCTCAATTAGGTGAAATCGAATCCTCTATCAGTGTCATGACACCAGTTGGGAGCAAGAAGTTTCTTTACTGGGGCATCAAGAAGATAGTTATTTTCTCTTGATAACAAAAATATAAGCATATACATTTCATTTTGCATGTGCATTTCTATGTTTTTAGTCTAATTATGATTGTTATTTTTGTCATTAATGCAGTCAGAAGAAGAATCATTGTAGTGTGCCACCTGCTCAACTGTCATGCCATCGACCTTAATTCATTCTTATCTTCATTGTCGTTTACACTTGAACATACACTTTATTTGGTTCAACATTTTGTATTCGTGGGGTTTCTTTTTCTGCTATGCACTAGATCATTATTTTCTATAAATCTTATACTTTTAAAATGTTTTTGCTACTTACCCCTAGAACTGGGTAATGTGTCATGTCGGGTATGGTTCGTGTTTGTATCAAATTTAAACGGGTTGAAAAATCCTGAACATGAATCCGACCAGTTTAATAAACTAGTTGAAAAAGTTCAACCCAAACCACTTAACATTTAAACGGGTTGACCTGAATTTAATCTATTTAGCTAAATGGGTAAAACGAGTTAGGTTAGGATTACCTATTTTCCCCACCACCAACCTATTTAATTGCAGCATAAATTTCATTCCAAAGATAATTTACCAAACAAATTGCATGTTTTCCACCCTCTTAAAACATAACTGCTTTTAAAAGTACACCAAAATAGTAACTAAATTACATGCTCCAGTATATTCAGAGTCTATTCCAGTAAAATAGTCAGCAACAACATAACTTTACATCCTAGAAAGTTCACATAAGAATCAACTACTTAAGTTACAAACCATGTCCATCTGAATTCTTTAATAATATAACCAGCAAGTCAACAACTAATAAGTCCATAAAAGAGACCACAAAGCTTAATTTTCTAAAACCTAATTCCCATCAAAAATGTAAACGATAAACGATAAATGGTAAATAAATAGTGCACGGGTTGACCTATTTAAGCCGTTTAATTAAACAGGTCAAATATGTATTTTTTTCGTGTTGGAATTCTCAACCTGAACCGAACCAAATTAATTAAATGGGTTTACCGTGTCAATCCATTTAATTGAGTGGGTTCAAACTTCATACCCAAACCTGCTTAACTTCATGCCGAGTTCGAGTCGATAATCATGTCAAGTCGGTTTTTCTCAACTCTACTTACCCCTATTCTTTGAGTTAGACTGAACATCTTCATTATTTTGTTTATATGAGCATACTGACTTAGAACCCATAATTATTCAACAATATCTTCGAAGTACCAATTGCTTATTCAAAAACTTAGCGGATCTTAACTAGTTTCATTAAAATGGAAAATAAAAAAATTGTACAACAAAAGCCTTGGCCGGGAAACCCATATATCAACTGAAATTGTTGAAGCTAGCTAGGCATTCTATAATTAAAGATCCAGATTACGCTTATAAAAGAAGCATAAACAAATTTATCAATTATAAATATGATATTCTAAAAATTCCACCCCAAAAAAAAAAAATAAAATTGTACAACATTCTAGAAAGCAGCCAACCCTGCATTAATAAGACATCACGTTCAATATCATTTATCAAGCATGTTAACACTTTACGTTAGGCTTTACCGAAACTATGGTCTCCATATATGGAAAAATTCTTTGTCCTCCATAGTCTTTAATGGGCCATGGCACACAACAATATTCATTATATTGTCCCTCTTGAAGAAGGTGATAAGATACCACCTTCGACCTCCTGTTCTCATTTTCAGCCTCACTGCTGGCTTGCTGCTCTTCCAATACAAAAAATTCATGCCCAACAATGCCTAGGAATCTACCAGGTGAGGACGACGCTAATGTAATTGTATATGCTCTTGTCCATGACTCTTCTACACCATGCTCTTTCATCAAGCACACATCAAACACACGGGACATCTTCTGACTGATAGCAATTCCTTGCGGTTCTATGACACAAATTACTGCCAGGCAACCATTTACAATAGTAAGCATGCTAATTACCCATCCAGGAAAGATCATTCTTGGTTCGGAGCTCAATCGAAAGACCTCGGCCTCCATGTCAAATGATAGGATGGACACACCCCCAACCACCCAATGGCACGACCCATTCAAGTAAACTCCATCAAACTTGTTGACATATTGATCCCAATGCAATTCGTTACTCTCATTAGTGTGTTCCTTCCCCTTCTTCAGGGAATGGTCCATGATTTCAAGTAGGTTGAGTTCCTTCCATGTATTTGTTTGAAGGTTATAGAGGTAGAAGTAAGTGGAGTACAAACTTGTCTCCTGCATTGTAATTACCTTATAGCTGTTTTTTGAAGGGTCAAACCCAAACCCAATACCTGTAAACGGATCTGACTCTTGTAATGGGCATGGAGGTAACACATGAAATTGTCTACGTCCGGGGCTCCATAATGCAAACATTTCATCAAAATTATCGTATTCGATGCTTACGCAATACATTCCATTCACCGGGCCCCGCACATGGCTGGATGAATATTCCCCATTAGGATGAGGACAAAGTGGATCTTTTATATCAACAATTTGTTTGGTCGAGGTTGATAATAATGCCAAAGGTATGATAGAATCAACGACTGTGATGTTTTGGTTGACTAAAAGATAATCATGTGTGGTGTTTGTATTGACGAGATTTAGGTGTCTTGCAAAAAAGAACGAACTCCCCAAAAGAGAGTGCCAGCTTTTGCATACAATTTTAAAGCGCAACATAGAATTTATTGGTAATCTGAGGAGCACTTGTATAATCACTTCTTCTGACAGATCGGCATAGGTCGTTGTTTCTTTCGTGGCACCCATTATATCAATTTTCCTGTATGATGAGAGGACTGCTAGATGATCGAATGCTTTGTGAATTCATGCTCGTAATTTCACATGCAATACACCTAAAGACATTTTTGATTGAAATATGTTAAGGAAAGAATAGGATATTTCACCCCCCAAAAAACAAGTAGTCGCCTACGACAAATAAGAGGAAAACAAGTTTACAAATGGTATTTTGCATTGTTTGTCAAGGAAAACTTCTAATATTTCTGTTTTTGGTCCGTATTTATCGCGTTTTACTTTAGTCCCTTGTTTCTCGCTTCACCACCTACCGATGTTGTTTTTCGGTCATTGATCTTTAGTCCGTTTGCAAATAAAAGTCCAACACTTCAAATAATTTAATGAAATTGTGTAGTGGAACAGCGATTCTTTAAATGTAGGGCCCTTTTTTTTAAACAAGGAAAGTGTATGCTTTTAAAGGGTTCAACTCGATAAAATAGGCATCGCTAGCATTTATTTGTGGTCATCTACACATGTTTGTCACTAATAATCTTTTTCTTTTTGCAAAGAAAAACTACCACAAAATAAGCCTATAGCAAAAAGCTACTAGTGTTCTACTATTCCTACTAGTTGTTCCATTAATTATAATACCAAAAAATTAATTTGAAATGCTACCATAGACATTGTTTATATGCGTGCATGTGTATATACAGACCATATATATGTGTGCGTGTATGTGTATGTGTGTGTCTCTATATGCATATGTATGTATATATGTGTGTATATATATGTACACACACACACACACACACACACACACACACACGTACACACATATATATGGAATATGTAGCGTGCTCCATTTAGGGTATCTGGGTGTATATTTATATCAATAATTAGGCTCTTACAAATGTACAGTTGCATTGCCCATAAAACGTATGATTACCTCTATATATGCACTACTACACCCTTAACTTGTATGATGTGATAAGATGGACAGATCAACCTTTAATTGAAGAAATTTATGTGAAGAAAGCCCCTTAGTGAAGACATGGACCACCTGAGATTACGTGGAAAGATAGTGAAACTTTAATTTGATGACAAGAGACCATGTCCAGCACAAATTGGTAATCGACCCAGATATGTTTGTTGCGATTGTGAAATGCGGATAGGCGACTGAAATATTATCGCAAAAGAGACAAATTGAGGTTTGAACTAAGACACCAAGATCAAGTTGAAGCTGGCGCAGTCATTGGATTTTGGTAGCGATGTAGGCAGCATCTCTATACTCGGCCTCAGTACAAGAATGAAATACTGTGGGTTGGTTTTTGGCCCTCCAAGAAACCAAATTAGAACCCAAAATATAGCAAATCCGGTAATAGATTGACAACTATCCGAATAGCAAGCTCAATGAGCCTCAACATGGCACCGTGAGACCAAGCTTGGAGTTAGTTGTGAAGTAGAGTCCACGATCAATTGTATCCTGTAAATACCTTAATGCACAAGTTAAAAAACTAAAAGCATGGGTGTTGCTTTCGAGAGTACACAACCACAAAAGGGGGGTGAATTGTGGTGTCTGATTTTTGCAATATGCTGGCAAACAGTCTTAGACCCTGTTTGCGCAGGCTGTTCCTGAGATATGCAGAACCGAAAATCCAACAAAATTGAATGCGGAAATAATGGACACAGGATTTTTACGTGAAAAACACCTCTAGCCCAACTGAGGTGAAAAAACCACGACCTACCTCGTGTAGGATTTACACACTTTACTAAACGGGCTAATCACGTTACAATAGTAACACACCTTGTTACAAATTGCAACCCACGTAACCGTCTTCCCTAAGACAGGTTACCCCACGTCCAAAATCCCCTTGATTTGGACACACACTCAACTCACTTTTGTGAAAGAAGAATATAAAGAAAAACACCCTATTACAATGCTTCTCAACTAAGCTAATATAGGGTACAATGAAGTCCTAGTATGCCAACTTTGAAAGCTCAAATAACTCACTCACTAGACACGGTTTTCTTTTGAAACTTTTAAGCTCATGAACACTGAATTTTTGCCTTTGAAAACCGATGCTTCTGAGTTGTAAGAAGCGACTTTATATAGTGCTTGGTAAAAACAATTCCTCAAATTTTTGGAAACCAAAATTTCTAAAGGAGATAGAGTCCTTTAACCGCAAGGGGTGAGGTAACATGAGCTGGTAAGAATTCCTTAATTGCTTAAGGCGGTGATTCTTCAGCAACACGGTTTCATCCTTTAGCCCATGATTTTCTCAACAACCTTATCCACTTGCCAAAAGTTGAAGATTCTTTTTATTCAAAAAGATTTTGCAAATCCCCTTAGATTTTGATAACCGTTTTAGGGTAAGGGGTAAGATACTACATAAAAAAATCTTGCTTGCAAATCTTGGAGAAGCTGCCCAAAATCAGAGAGAGAAAAATCGTGTGAAATCATTTTTTCGCAGCTTAATCTGGAAACACCCTGACCACCCTGTTTTCAGGATTGTTTTGAAAGGTGATCCGAAATATTTTTCAAAAAGCAAAACTGTTTCAAGTAAGTGGTAAATTAAGACTTTCTAATTGGCATATTAACAAGAGTCTAAAAATATAAAATCTAAATCAAATCAAGACATCTTGTTGTAACGACCAGTCATCTTGTAGAGAGACGAATTTGCTGCTTCAAACACTTCACAGGCCCTGTTCCTCACTGCTGCACTTATATCGCTGAGTTGAGTACCTGTTCTTAGTCAACCATTAGTCAAGCAAGTTTTAGACAGTGAGAACAGCAGTAAGAACCTGTTTGGAGAGCCTGTTTGGAACAACAACACTTGGATTTGTTATCATCAAAACCTTATACATCATAACAATTTCCCCTTTTTGATGATAACAAACCAAGTGACCATATTGACTTTCAAGGACAAATGAAGTATTAGTGCCAATCATTCATAAAACCGACAATTCACATGAAGCAGCTAGTATCGAAAAATTGTAAATTGTAAGAGAATCAACGCGTCCATGGCAAAACTAAAACAATATTGGTCATTCTATCTTCCTCCTTTTGGCATCATTAAAAAGGAAGGGCAAACAGTCAAACAGAGAGTGTTTGCTATCACCACCACTTGGGTAATGAAGGAAAGTCAACATGCGATACACTCAAGTGTTTTGATACGGTAATGAGATTGGCCATCCTAGTCACACACAAGCAATTCTCAACAAAAAGTAAGCAAGGCAAAGCCAATCAAAACAAGATAACCTGTTATTCGCCAAAAGAGTGCAACATAGAGTACAAACTAGCAAGAGAGGACAACCAAGAGAAGTGAGAACAGGCTATGAGAACAGCGTATGGGGGGGATCAGGGAGCAGGAGGGGAAAATTTTGCTGAGAGGGAAGAGAGAAGGGCGAGGAGATCTTCATGACGCTTGGCATTTAGAGTTTTTTCCTCGTCCAGGGCAGCCTTCACAGCAGTAAGCTCAGCACTTAGTCGAGAGTTTTCTTCCAGAGTAGCCTCAATCTTGACTGAGAAACTGCCAGGGACAGGAGGACGGGGTGTTGTGGTCCCCTGTTCTGAGGCAGATCCCTCAATCAATGTGTATCCACACCCCATGAGAGTGTTGCTCCCGATCTCATCAATGAACTGAGCTCCCAGCTTTTTCTCCAGTGTCACCCCAAAGTGCTCAAAAACACTAGTCAGAAAGAAACCATACCCAAGTTCATGTTCCCTGGAGGTGTTTACAATTCTTGCAATATGTCGAACCATGATGGCAGGAAGGTTGATTTCCTCTTCCCTGTCCATCAGATCCATAAGACACTGATCCATGGCATCGGCAAGATTTCGACCCTGGCCCCTGGGATGACATTTTTGATAATAAACCAAAATATCAACTGATGAAGAGATGTTATATCCCCTTTCTTCACTGATTGGGGTGTTTGCAGGCTTGGTTGTTGGCTGAATTTCTGGGAAAGCTCCAGCAGCCGGGCTATCCCAAGAACAGTCTTATCTTCCCTCACATATACATCAAAGCCCGTGGAGGGAATCCCCAAAATTTTCCCTAATATCTTCACATCAAAGCGAAGCTGCTTCCCATTAACAGTACTTGTCACCACTCCTTCGGTGACAGTGCAGTTGGCGTAAAATTGTGCCAACTCGTGGACAGAACACCCCAGTTGGGTGTTTGTAAACAATTCAAACCACCCCTGTGCACGCAACTTGTGCAGAAACACCCCAAGACCCTGTTCCTCAAAATACTTGACCTTGATGATTTTGCCCCTGACTACCCGTCTCTGAAGCAGTTGGGTCAGTTTAGCTGAAATTGCAGACGGGGTTGACTTCTTGGCTCTCTTAGGCTGGGGCTCAGTAGGGGTATCTTGTGTGGAGGCATGTTTGAGAGAGGCTTTTCGCTTGGGGGTTTTTGTGGGTGATGATTTGGAGGGTACAGTGGAGGCTGGTTTGGGTGCAGGCAGAGGCTTGTCCTCTGAGGATTCTGAGAACACGGGAGTGCCCTGTTTGAAGGAGGTGTTCTCAGTGTCACTATCAGAGGAAGGCTCAGAAGAGGAATCAATTTCCTCAACAACAGGAGAAGGCTGTTTGGCAGGACGAGACGTGGATTGAAAAGCAATTCGGGCTGATTTTCTGGTTGGCCTGGTAGTGGGTTTGGCCGGAGAGAAAATTTATGGTTTTGATTTGACAGGGGTTTCAGTCTTTGGGGGTTCTTTAGTTTGGCCGCTTTTAGACCTTGATGGTGGTCTTGTTCTTGGCATTCTAGTGCGTCTAGCCACAATTTTATACCTTTTGCGTTTCTCACCGGTTTGTGGTACCGGTGTGGCTTGTTCAGTCTCGACAGGAGACTCCTCCAGTTGACCACTACTTCCCCCTATTTCTTTTGACAAATCTTCTCCCAGGTCATCCCTAAAAATCTCAGGCCCTGTTTCAGCCCCTGTTTCCTGCTCTGGAAACATCCCGAAAGAATTGATGTCATCCAGGCCATGTTCAAATAAAAAGAGTTCATCTGTAGCCCCAATTTCTCTACCAGATGCCCCAAAAGGTTCTTGGGGTTCTCCAGACTTCTGACATACACTCGATTTACCAAACAGAACTAAATCCCACCCAAATTTATAGGGAATGTCTTCCAATTTTAGACCTACTGTTCTGAGGTCTATGCTTTTCAGAAATCCAAAAGGTTTGTAAAGAATGGGGCGAGATGGTTCAGCAGATTTACCTTCCATGAAAGCCGCCAGAAATTGCGTGGGAGCAAACAGGGCTGTGGCTGTTTGCAAAGCTGTGCTTGGTGACTGGTTGCCCTGGGTCAAGGACACGGAACTCGTGGTGCTGATGGGGGACGCCATTTTTCAGAGGGAGGAGAGAGATTAGGGTTTCTCAAACGGAATTTCAAAGTAAGAAGAATTGTGGTGGAGGTGAGAGAATGAAGCAAGTTTGAAGAAAGCTTTAAAGAGGAGAGGCGTGCAAGATCTTTTAAAGATTTTGCCCGTTTTGCAACGGGCTTTATCATTAAATCCGGCCGCGCACACCTCGGGAAGATGTGAAGCAAATCTCAGCTAGTTGCACACATTTGACAAACAAGAGGCGTACCTGTTCCTGGTGCTTGTTCTTGAGGTTACTTGCTCGGTAACATGGGACAATAAGGGCAATCTCATTAGATCTCAACAAGTGTCAGTAGGTTGCAAACCTCACATATGCTAGACATAGCACAGAAATTGATGGCAAACAAATATTGTAACATATTGAACCCGTAGCTTTTGAATATTGCCAACAGGGAGAGAGAACAAGATGGTCAAGTTATTCTAATTAAACCTAGTTCGAGTCTATTCCTTTTAAATTGTTCTCTGCTTAGTGCCTTGGTGAATATATCAGCAATTTGATTTTCAGTGGCACAAAAATGCATTGAGATCACTCCTTTTTCAACATTGTCTCTTAAAAAATGATGATGAATGTCAATATGTTTTATTCTTTTGTGTTGACATGGATTTTTGGCAATGTTAATTGCACTTATATTGTCACAATAAATAGGAATGCATCCTATGTCAACACAAAAATCCTTGAGTTGTTGCCTTATCCATAATAACTGAGCACAACAGGATGCAGCTACCACGTATTCAGCTTCTGCTGTGGACAAGGCAACAGAGAGTTATTTCTTGGTTGCCCAAGATACCAAACAAGGTCCAAGAAAGTGAGCCATACCTGAGGTGCTTTTTCTATCAACCAAGAAACCTGCATAATCAGCATCAGCATACCCAACAAGATCAAAGTTGCAACCTTTAGGATACCACAAGGCTAGATCAGGTGTATGTATTAAATATCTTACAATCCGTTTAACAGCCTTTAAATGAGTTTCTTTAGGGTTAGACTGAAAATGTGCACATAGACCAACACTAAAAATAATGTCAGGTCTACTAGCGGTTAGGTATAGGAGTGACCCTATTATGCCCCTATAGGATTTCTCCTCAACTGAGGGACTACCATCATCCATTACCAACCTGGTTGAGGGAGAGATGGGAGTATTAATGGGCTTGGCCGACTCCATTCCAAAACGCTTAAGTAACTCCTTGACATACTTTTGTTGATGGATCATGGTGCCGTTTGAAGTTTGCTTGATTTGCAAGCCTAAAAAGAAATTAAGCTCACCCATCATGCTCATTTCAAACTCACTCCTCATCATTTTTGAAAATTCATTGCACAAATCATGATGAGTTGCACCAAATATGATGTCATCGACATATACTTGGACAATCAACAAATGTTTCCCCTTAGATTTTAGAAACAAGGTATTATCTACCTTGCCTCTTTTAAAATCATTTTCCAATAAGAAACTTGACAACCGCTCATACCAGGCTCTACGAGCTTGTTTTAAACCATAAAATGCTTTGTTAAGTTTGAAAACATGGTTAGGAAATTCATCACTTTCAAAATCGGGGGGTTGTTTGACATACACTTCTTCTTTAAGGTATCCATTTAGAAACGCACTTTTGACATCCATTTGATACAACTTGATCTCCATGTGGGCTGCAAAGGCTATCAAGATTCGAATGGCCTCCATCCTTACAACAGGTGCAAAGGTCTCTTCATAATCAATTCCCTCTTCTTGGTTGTAGCCTTGAACCACCAGCCGGACCTTATTCCTAGTGACTGTTCTGTACTCATCAAGCTTGTTACGGAATACCCACTCGGTTCCAATGATTGTTCTATCCTCTGGCCGTGGCACAAGGTGCCATACCTTGTTCCTTTCAAACTGATGGAGTTCTTCTTGCATGGCTGTGACCCAATCTGAATCTGCAAGCATGTTATTAATATTCTTTGGCTCAATTTTTAAGAGAAAAATATAGAAAGCGCAGAAATGTTTGAGCCTAGATCTAGTTTGAACTCCTGCATTAATATCAGATAAAATTTGATCAAGAGGATGTGAAATTTGGTATTTCCATGATCGTGGTGAAAGTGGGTTCACAGACACGCTCTCCATCCTAGCTGGAATACTCGGTGAAACAGGTTCAGAACCTGTTCTCGAGCCTGTTTGGGAACTTGTTCCTGAATTTATCCCTGAAGGATTCGGCTGATGTTGTCCCAAACAGGGTTCCACCCTGTTTCCCCCTGTTTGGTTCACACCTTGCTTACCTTCCTTAAGAACAGCTTCAGACCTTGATCCCTCAGTGGCTTCCTTACCTTGTTCATCTTGGAGCAGCAAGTCTTTTCTAACAAGACCTAGTTTAAGGTCTTCCTCCTGTGCATCATTCTCACTTAGAGAGTTAGTTTCATCAAAAAGCACATGCACACTTTCCTCAACACACAAGGTTCTCTTATTAAACACTTTGTATGCCTTACTATGCGAGGAGTAACCAAGGAATATTGCTTCATCACTCCTTGGATCAAATTTCCTAAGGCATCCTTTCCATTATTATGCACAAAACATTTACAACCAAAAACTCTCAAATGCAAAATATTGGGTTTTCTTCCTTTGAGGAGCTCATAAGGAGTTTTGTTAAGAAGAGGTCTAATCATGCATCTATTTATAATGTAACATGATGTGTTTAACATGATGTGTTTAAGGCTTCAGCCTAAAAATTTCTAGGAAGACCACTAGCAACGAGCATTGTTCTAGTCATGTCCTCTAGAGTACGATTTTTACATTCTACCACTCCGTTCTGTTGGGGTGTTCTTAGGGCTGAAAAATTATGATCAACACCATGCTCTTTACAATAGTCAATAAAGCTCGAATTTTCAAATTCTGTACCATGATAAGACCTTAGGCACACCAAAGAGTATCCTACCCTCTTTTCAGTCTTTTTAATGAAAGCAAGAAATTTTTCAAAAGTTTCATCTTTAGAAGACAAAAACAAAGTCTAAGTGAAACGAGAGTAGTCATCCACTATCACAAGCACATACCTCTTGCCACGTCGGCTCATGATCCTCATTGGACCACATAGATCCATATGTATTAATTCAAGGGGTCGAGTAGTGCTCATACACTTTTTAGACTTAAATGAATTTTTGACTTGTTTGCCTTTGGCACATGCATCACATACCTTGTCATCATTAAATTTGATGGAAGGTAAGCCAACCACTAAGTCTTTGGTTACAAGTTTGTTCAAAAGCGAGTAACTTGCATGACCTAGTCTTTTGTGCCAAAGCATAACATCATCATTTAAAGCACTCAAACAAGTCAAATTATTTTGGGGAAGAGTAGAAATACACACTTTATAAATATTTTTGTGTCGCTTCCCCCTCAACACAACATCTCCTGTGTTCATATTTACAACCAAGCAATGTGTTGGAGAGAACACTACTAGGTTGTCTTTGTCATACAGTTGGGGCACACTTAGCAAGTTGTGTTTTAATCCATCCACAAAATAAACATTGTCAATTGAATGGGAGACTGACTCACCTATCTTACCTATACCGACAATTGTTCCGGATTTGCAGTTTCCAAATGCCACATTCCCTCCTTCTGAAGCTGTAAGTGAGAGAAAATTGGATTTTTCACCAGTCATATGCCTCGAACACTCACTATCAACATACTACAGCTGCTTGTTCCCTAGGTTGTTCCCTGTGCTGTTTGCCGAGTTGTTTGCTGGGTGGTTTTCTCTCACTTCAGCCTGCAAAACAGATCATAGGTTAGTTTTGGGAACCCAGATCCACTTGGGTCCCATTCCTTTAGACGTACAAATCTCATCTTTCCTAACCCATATTTGTCTTACATAAACTGTGTTTCTTTCAATGGCATACTTTCTCGAAGGACAAGTGTAACGGTAATGACCCGTTTTACCACAGTGATAACATACAATGTTCTCAGATAATCCTATGTATTTTCTATTCACTGGGTAGGTCATCTTAGGCACAAAACCTAGTCCTCTTCTATTTCGACTATGATGTGTGTTTAACTATTCAAGCGCCCTTGAGAATCTGTTCCAGAGCTTGTTTGTGACAAGGTCTAATTCCATTTGTTTTATTTTCTCAAGCAAGTTTTTGTTTTCTTCCAGCAAAGATTCGACCTTTCCTTTTAAGTCAAGAGATTCCTTTTCCAGCTCTGTCAGATTAATGGAACAAGTCTCTTCTTTCATGAGTAGAGTCTCTTTAAGCACAATAATGTTTTCATGCAAGGCAAGTGTCTCTTTGTCAACTTCAAGTTTTTCCAATTTAAGAGTTTCATTTTCAAGTTCTAGGTCACGAACATCTCTTTTTAATTCAGCACATATATCCATTATAGTGTACACTAATTCCTCAAGAGTTGATTTATTTAGACCACGTACCTTATTCTTGAGTTGAGTCAGACTATCTGTTGATCCATCATCTGAATCAGTGTCACTTCTTGCCATGAGTGCTACATCAGCTTCCTCGGCTTCAGCCCTTTCCTCATCCTCGCTTGAATCACCCCAAGCCGCGAGCATAGCTTTTGAGAATCGTTTCGCTGAGCTGCTTACACCCTGTTTCCTCCCCTGTTTTCTAGGGTGTTCGGGTTCTTGTTTCTCCTTGTGTAGTGGGCAGTTTCTCACAATGTGGTCTAGCTTGCCACACTTGAAGCATCCAGAGAACTGTTCCCGAGAGGTGTTCCTGCCCTTACCGAAGTCCTTCCTTTTGCTGTTTTCTTTAACTTTCTTGAAGAACTTCTTAAATTTTTGAGTTATCATGGCAATCTCCTCCTCATCAGAATCAGAATCATCTTCTAAGGCCTTTAGAGCAAGGCCTCGATCTCTCTTTGTCTCATCTTTTTGCTGAGAATTTTTTCTAAGTTCATACGTTTGGAGATTTCCAATCAGCTCATCTAGGATGATCTTGTTCATGTCCTTAGCTTCTTGGATGGGCCGTTACTTTCGCTTCCCAAGAATGAGGTAAAATTCTTAGGATTTTCCTCACCAATTCTTCAGCGGTTAAGGATTTTCCCAGGGATTTCAACTTATTCGTTATGTGAGTGAAGTGAGTGTACATGTCCATCACACTTTCACGATCACCCATCTCAAACAACTTATATTTTCTCATAAGCAATTCAATCCGGGATTACTTTACCTGATTGGTCCCTTCGTGAGCTATTTGCAAAGCATCCCAGATCTCCTTGGCCGACTCACATTCAGATATGTGAGTATATTCATCAGAACCTAGGCCAAAATATAGAAGTTTCTTGGCCTTGGCATTCTTCTCCATCATCTTGTAATCTTCAGCATTGAATTCCTTAGGCTCCTTGGGGATTGACTTTCCATCTTCAGTTGTTTTCTTAGGGATGAGTGGTCCATTCTTGATGAGTATCCACAACTCATAGTCCTCGACTTGGATGTAGTTTTCCATCCTATTCTTCCACCAACCATAGTGTTGGCCATTGAAGTATGGTGGTCGAGTTATGGATTGACCTTCAAGCATGCCCTGTGGGGTACTCATCTTCAAGGATCTCTCAAGGTGTTAGCCTTTCAAAGGAGAACCTGCTCTGATACCACTTGTTGCTTTCGAGAGTACACAACCACAAGAGGGGGGATGAATTGTGGTGTCCGATTTTCGCAATATGCTGGCAAACAGTCTTAGACCCTGTTCGCGCAGGCTGTTCCTGAGATATGCAGAACCGAAAATCCAACAAAATTGAATGCCGAAATAATGGACACAGGATTTTTACGTGGAAAACACCTCTAGCCCAACTGAGGTGAAAAACCACGACCTACCTCGTGTAGGATTTACACACTTCACTAAATGGGCTAATCACGTTACAATAGTAACACACCTTGTTACAAATTGTAACCCACGTAACCGTCTTTCCTAAGACAGGTTACCCTACGTCCAAAATCCCCTTGATTTGGACACACACTCAACTCACTTTTGTGAAAGAAGAGTATAAAGAAACACCCTATTACAATGCTTCTCAACTAAGCTAATATAGGGTACAATGAAATCCTAGTATGCCAACTTTGAAAGCTCAAATAACTCACTCACTAGACACGGTTTTCTTTTGAAACTTTTAAGCTCATGAACACTGAATTTTTGCCTTTGAAAACCGATGCTTCTGAGTTATAAGAAGCGACTTTATATAGTGCTTGGTAAAAACAATTCCTTAAATTTTTGGAAACCAAAATTTCTAAAGGAGATAGAGTCCTTTAACCGCAAGGGGTGAGGTAACATGAGCTGGTAAGAATTCCTTAATTGCTTAAGGCGGTGATTCTTCAGCAACACGGTTTCATCCTTTAGCCCATGATTTTCTCAACAACCTTATCCTCTTGCCAAAAGTTGAAGATTCTTTTTATTCAAAAAGATTTTGCAAATCCCCTTAGATTTTGATAACCGTTTAGGGTAAGGGGTAAGATACTACATAAAAAAATCTTGCTTGCAAATCTTGGAGAAGCTGCCCAAAATCAGAGAGAGAAAAATCATGTGAAATCATTTTTTCGCAGCTTAATCTGGAAACACCCTGACCACCCTGTTCCCAGGATTGTTTTGAAAGGTGATCCGAAATATTTTTCAAAAAGCAAAACCGTTTCAAGTAAGTGGTAAATTAAGACTTTCTAATTGGCATATTAACAAGAGTCTAAAAATATAAAATCTAAATCAAATCAAGACATCTTGTTGTAACGACCAGTTATCTTGTAGAGAGACGAATTTGCTGCTTCAAACACTTCACAGGCCCTGTTCCTCACGGCTGCACTTATATCGCTGACTTGAGTACCTGTTCTTAGTCAACCATTAGTTAAGCAAGTTTTAGACATTGAGAACAGCAGTAAGAACCTGTTTGGAGAGCCTGTTTGGAACAACAATAACACTTGGATTTGTTATCATCAAAACCTTATACATCATAACAATGGGACAAGCAATATCAGGATTAGCCATGCCATGATACTTCAAAGCACCAACCCTACTCCGAAGTTCAGAAGGATTAGCAAGTAGTTTACCATTAATAGAGGATAAAGAGGTTCAACAAAAGGATGGAGAGTGTACAGCTTTGACAGCATAAGGATGGGACTTTTTCACGTGATCAGTGACACATTTATGTTGATAAGATGGAAAAAGTCTAAATAGAGTACGCACAACTTGAACCCCAAGAAAATAGGTTATATCACCAAGGGCTCTCATACTAGAATAAGAGAC
The DNA here is from genome assembly GCA_029747015.1 of Carnegiea gigantea. NCBI lineage: Eukaryota > Viridiplantae > Streptophyta > Magnoliopsida > Caryophyllales > Cactaceae > Carnegiea > Carnegiea gigantea. Next base: position 18,232 of record JAKOGI010003446.1, on the reverse strand, counting down.
AAATGAGAGATGAAAGACTGCACAAGAGCAGGATTATTACCAATTAAGAGCATATCTTGAACATAGAGAAGAAGAACAAGAATGGTAAGATCTTGATGATAAACAAACATAGAGGCATCCAGATATTGAGGACGCACAAACCCAAGGGTTGCTTCATATCCACCTCTTCATCAAGGAAGCCATGTAAGAAAGCATTCCTAACATAAAATTGTCAAATGACCCAGTTGCATGAAACAACGATAGGAAGCAAGAGATGAACATTAGAAGATTTTACAACTAGGCTAAAGTTTTCGTGGTAATCAATACTTGCCTACTTGTATCTTTCGACAGCCACAAGGCGTGCTTTGTGGTGCTCAATGTACCCATTGGAAATTTAGTCTTGTAAATGCATTTACAGCCAATGACATTCATAGATGGTATATGAGGAACTACTCCTAAGTGTGATTTTGTGAAAATGTGTTAAAGTCCTCAGACATGGCTTGTTGCCAGTGTAATAGTAATTTTTTTTGTTTGAATATTCCTGATTTGGAACGTGTCTGCATAGGATGGTGAATAGCAGCGGAAGACGTCGACTGCAAGGTGGAAGAGCAGATCTCATTACTGGATATGGGCGAGGGTGTATCGATTGAAAAATCTTATGGGCTGTGTTACGAGCTGAGGCTACTGGACGAACCGGAGGAGGCGCTTTCTAGACTGGACTGTGAAGCCAAGCAGGAAAAATTGGGCTTTGTAGCAAGGATTTCACTATTAGACATAGAATGTGACGGCTAGGCGTTGGACTAGTGTGGGAGATGGTTGGATGAGGAGACTACATGGGTGACGAGTTATTGGGCTGTGGTAGAAGCATTGATATAACAGTTAAAGTATGCCCAATAGTAAGAAAATATGGGGAAAATGATGAAGGAAATAAACCTAGATATGTTAGACTAAAGAATGTCATGATAAGGAAATATGTGTTCATGAAATAAAACATTTCGGCTCACATAAACCTCGCCAAAAACAAGTTTGAAATATTTGTAAGCTTTATAATGTGGAGCATAATCAAGGAATATACACCTTACTAAGGTTACGTTGCAACTTATTTTTTAACCATTGGGGTAAGATTTTTTGCCCTTTTTTTTTTTGGTTGAAGTAAGGTGCAAGGGCATAATATATATGGATTGTATTTTGCTGAGGCAGATTAAGTTAATAGACTCTCATTTCTCACTAAAACTTGCTGTGCAATTCTCCATTTTTTGAGCTCATCCATGGTATCAATCAACACCCCACATAGCAAGCAAGGTTCCCCCCCTCTTTCTTATGAAATATTAGCTATGATTATCTGCATATTGAATTCTAAAGTAATAAATGTCAATTGGTATCAGAGCCATTTTGGAAGAGCCCATCTCAAAAGCTAGCTCAAGGGTTTGGAGAACCTAAAGTCTATATAAATCCCACGTCAACTGCCCATATGATCGATGTGGGACTCAAATCTCATACCTTGCAATTGGATCATAATAATCCACCACGCTTCGCAACCGTCGTCCCGACGGCTTCACTCTAGGTAGCTTCACTCTGGTAATTAGGTAGCCCTTTTCTCCTTTCGAGACAGCTGCACTCTATTACACAGGTAGCCCGCTCCTTAGGTAGCCCTTTTTGTGACTCAGAGTGCGGACACGTGATGGTGGCTTTAATACTAATTGATATAGAACTTTGAAAGAGTTCATCCAAAAGCTAGCTCAAGGGTTGGGAGAACCCAAAGTCTATATAAACCCCACATCAACCCCCATATGATCGATGTGGGACTCAAGTCCCATACCTTGCAATTAAGCCGTAACATTGTACGTGCAAAGAATGCAAATGCGGAGCGACATCCAAAATTGTTACAATGTTTGAAGAGGATAGATCTCATACATTTCTAATGGGCCTCAATGATGAACTATATGCTCAAATCCGCAGCCAGAGACTCGTACAGGATCCTTTCCCCAGTGCAAGAAGATTTTTTACAGAGTGGTTCAAGAGGTCTAGCACAAAAGAATGATGAATGGACCAGATGGTAGCATGGAGTCCACGGTGGAATTTGCTGCAATCGATGGAGATAGAATTTAGGCTTTGGTGGAGAAGGGCATGTGCAACCGTAGTGGATGTTTGGGCATGAAAAAAGTAATTGCTTTGAGATCATAGACTAGCTACTTGGACCGAGGTCCCATGTGAAACAAAGGGGAGAAGGGGTTCTCCTGGTTACAGAACAGGAAAAAGATGAGGGAAAGGGGGAGGTTCAGAGGCAAAGTACTCCGCAGCATGCACTAGGCAGTAGGTGCAAGGCTCAGGAAATGAAGAACGGAGTAGAAACATTATATATCTTCGGGTTCACACATGATGAGGTGCAAAAGCTTCTTAGTTTGATTGAGCCTACAATGCCACGTTATGAGAAACTAGCAGCAGGTAATTCTTGTTGGATAATTGATTCAGGGGCATCCTGTCACATGACAGAAGATCTGTACCAACTCGAATGCAAGATGCCTGTAGCACCTATTCCTGTGACATTAGCCAATGGAGCAAGCACAGTGGCTAGACTTCAAGAGAGTATGAACTTAAGTCCAAAAATTAGTTTGGATAAAGTTCTCTATATACTGAACTTCTCTTGTAACCTAATCTCTATGACTCAATTAATTCGAGAATTAAACTGTATTGTAATTTTTGATAATGACTTATGTGTGATACAGGGGAGCACATTGAAGAGTCCAATTGGACTGGGTAGATTAAGAGGAGGGGTGTACTGATTCAACAATTTTTCAACCCGAACAGTTTCAGTCAACGCAGTACACTCTCATAACTTGTGGCATAAACATGTAGGACATCCTTCTGATCAAGTTTTAACATTGCTTTAAAAGATCTTAAGTTTAGTGATAACTTTGAGAATAAGATTGATCAACCATGCGATATTTATTTTCTTGTCAAATAGACACATAAAATTTATTGCTAGTTAAATTAATGCAAAAGAATTGTTTGAACTTATTCACTAGAAATTTGGGTGCGTATAGGGTACTTTCACTTCATGGTGCTCAATATTTTTTTGAATAATCATTGATGATACTAGCTGTGCTATTTGTGTTTATTTGATGAGGACAAAGGGGGACGGTTTAGGTCTCTTGCAAAATTTTGTTGCCAAGGTAAAAACACAGTTTGGTAAAGATGTTAAAATTATTAGAAGCGATAACGAACAGGAGTTCTTGTCTAGACCCATGAAACAATTTTATTCCCACAAAGACATTTTGCATTAAACGAGTTGTACAGACACACCTCAACGAAATGGGAGCGTTGAAAGAAACATTGGCATATACTATATCTCGCTCGAGCCCTTCACTTCCAAGCACATCTACGACTCGATTTTTGGGGAGAATGCGTTCTTACCTCCTAATCCAAGGGACCTTGAGTATAACTTTGAATGGTAAAACCCCTCATGTGATCCTCTTTGGTGCTAAGCCCTCATATGACCATATTAAGATGCCTGGATTCCTTTGCTTTGCTCATGACAAATCAAGGATTAAAGACGAGTTTGTATCACAAAGTCGAAAATGCATTTTTGTTGATTACCCCTATGGAAAAAGTGGTTGGAAGGTTTATGATTTGGAAGCCAACGAAATTATTATTAGTTGAGATGTGGTTTTTCATGAGACAATTTTTCCCATCTTCAAACACAATTTCGGTCAAGATACGGAACAAAGCAAGCTAGACAATCATAGAACTTTCATTGATTGGGCCGATTAGTTGAGAGGAGTCGACAGAAAAAGGGGGAGGTGGTGATAACTCTACATTTGGGCTGGAAGTAGACGTTGGGTTGTCTTCTGCATCTGCCTCCGAGTCTGGGCCATAAGAACTCAGTAATCCACCTCCAATTGCTACTGGGACCAAAAAGGCCCTCGGGCCACCTGCTCTTGTTTGGCCAAGACGGCCTGCAGTAAAGGAGACTATAGCACTACCTATTTTTGTTGAGCTGAGATAGTCTGCAGCAAGAGGCAGTAGTGAGGCTCGTGATACGCAAACAGGCCAGATCATACTCAGCACACTCGAGAGAGAAGAAATCCATCTCACTTGGATGATTACATTTGCTACATGTGCAAGTGAAAGATTCTCCTCTCAAATCCTCACACCAAGTGGATTCTTCAGGTACCCCTTATCCTAAATTACAAATGGTTTTATAAAGTGAAATATAAATATGATGGAACTATTGAAAGATTTAAGATTCAGTTTCTAGTCAAAGGGTATCATCAGTTGGAAGGCTTGGATTTTAAGGAAACATTTGCTGCTAAACCCAAAATGTCCAGCATGAGAACTTTCCTGACAGTTGCAGTTGTGAAAGAATGGGAGTACATCAATTGGATGTCAACAACGCTTCTTGCATAGTGATTTAGAAGAAGATGTTCACGTATGTCTGCCACCTGATTTTTCTTCTAGTTCACCAACCAAGTTGCGCAAGTTATGCAAGTCTCTTTATGGACTCTGCCAAGGACCTCGTTAGTGGCTTGCTAAGCTCTTTTCCACACTCACTATTTATGGGTTTGTAGGACTTTATGTTGATTATTCTGTATTTACATATTGTAATGGTGTAGTGGTTTTAGGACTTCTGGTTTATGTGGATGATATTATCCTTGTAGGAAGTTATTCCCAAGCTTGTGTAGAGTTAAAATTTTATTTGAACAATTGTTTTTGAGTTGAGGACCCTGCCTAACTCAAGTACTTCCTTGGAATTAAAGTGGCACATGGCCCACATGGCCTTTTTATTTGTCAATATAAGTGTGCTCTTGAAATTGTGGAAAAGAGTGGTCTTTTGGGAAGTAAGCCGATAGACTTTCCTGTGAAGGAGAATGATAATTTTGCTCTTGCTAAAGAAAAGTGTTGGATGATCCAAGTTGATATCGACACTTGTTGGAACATCGCATCTACTTTATCATTACCTAGGTAAAGTTATGTTATGCAGTTCATGTGTTGTCACAGTTCATACAAGGGCCCAAGGAGAATCAAATGAATGCAACTTGTTGTATTCTAAGATATCTTAAGGATATCCCGAGATATGGGATTATGCTATATCCCAATGGTTATCTGCAAGTTCGTGCATTTTGTTATGCAGACAAGGGCGCTTGTCCTCTCACACTATGGTTACTGATAGGATATCTTGTAACAATCAGTAGGTCTCCGATTTCTTAGAAGATAGAAAAGCAAACAATGGTTTCTCACTCTTCTACTGAAGTTGAGTATCATTCTATCACGGTGACCACGAATGAGTTAATATGGCCAAAGGCTTTACTTGCTTGGCTTGGGGTGTTTCATGATTTTGCCATGCAAATGTTCTGTGATAGTGCGAAAGAATTCAGTATTCTGTGAGTGCACATAGCATATCGAACTTGATTGCCATTTTGTGCAGGAGAAGTTAGAAATTGGAGATCTTATTTTCCCATGCATCACATCAAAACAACAACTTGTCAATATATTCGCTAAGACTCGTAGGAAGAAGCTAGCAATTTATGTTTCTATGGGGTAAGTTGAGTATGATTAACCCTCATGTTCCACCTTGAGGGGAAGTATTACATGACATTATTTTTGATAATATTGTGATGTTGTTTTCCTTGTGATAATATTATGATAATCTTATATTTTCCTTATTTATCTCCTCATAGCAGTCAACTCCAAGGAAGAAAGGTTGTAAACTAGGGTTGTATATAATGCTCTCATGATCATCAATATGGACAAAGTAGTAATGCTCCGCACACAAACGTGAAACGCACCTCTCCCCCGCTCGATTTGTTCATGTGCAGTATGGCATCACTACAACAATCCGTGGAAATGGAGACTGAAAAATAGAGACTGAAGAATAAAATGGTCTCTAATTAAAATTGGAGACTAAATTTAGAGACCGAATATTTTGGTATCAAATTAAAATCAATTTAGAGACCGAAATATAATAACCGGTCTCTATTTGACACCCAGGAAATATTCTGTCTCCAAAATCTGAGACCAACACAATATTTCGGTCTCAGATTTTGATACCAAAATCAAAATTGATTTTGTTCAGAGACCGAAACAATTCTCGATCTCAGATTTAGATACCAAATTCACACCGCAGTTTTCTTTAGAGACCAAAATAATTTTCAGTCTCCAACTTTGCAGCCTAAACTTGCAAACGTGTTCCACTTAGAGACCAAAAATTCCGGTCTCTAAGTTTAATTTGGTCTTCGAGATTGTTCGTCTGCCAGAACGCGGATTTTTTTGAAACCAATTTCAGAGACCGAAAACAATTTTGGACTCTAACTGAGACCGGTATTGGGGTTGGACTCAAACGAGACTAATTTTTGAGATCAAATCCCCAAGTTCGATTTCACTTAGAGACCGTAAGTGCCCGGTCTCAGAAGTCGGTCTCCAAAGCTCGGTTTTAATTTCCGCTCTCATCGCGGTCTCCACAACCCCAGAGCTCGACCATCTCCTTTCCTCGCACAGCCAGTTCGCGAGAGCCCACCCCAGTTCCGGCGATGGCAAGCCACATTCCAGCGACAAAGTTGGTGTTTTCCGGCTCATCGTTGTCTGTATATTCTCCACGTCGCAATAATTCTCACTCATAGCCTCTTCTTATATGTACATTGCAAGTCAATTAGGGTTGAACGCAGCCAGCTCAGCAACAGTTTGGTGTTTTCGGCGAGGTGTGTTCCGGCGAGTTCTGTTCTGGCGACTTGTTGAGGTAAGTATTGCACTTTAGTTCTATCAATTCCATTCCATTGCCTCAGTTGGTTTGGTGAGTTAGGGTTCACTGTGAAACAACCAAATTTTTAAATGGGGTTCGGCAGCAATAATGGAGTATAGAGGAAACAGCCTAGTATACCTATGATATTGCTTCATTATGGAACTTGGCGGGCTTGATTTGTAGGTTGATAAGAGGGCTTGCAATTTTTATCTCACCCCCCCGGTGCGGGGCAAGGAAGGAAAATGACTTATAGATATGCAATATAATTAGTGTTCTCAGCGAAAAGGAACTAACCCATATGGCATAAGGCCCTTCCTGCCCTTAGGGCCCACTGGTATGAGCCCAAGGTAGCATTTTCCCATGATGGAGAGTTGCTGTGGGGTGGGGGAGGTGGGGATTTGGTTGTGTGGTACTATGTCCATTAGGTATGTTTCAGTTGATTTCTTTCGTGGCATTGGTCCGGTAATCTGTTTGCCTGTTTTAATCATCTGCATTGTGCTGAGAGAGGGGATAGAAAACTAGATGATTCAGTGTTTGATGTTGTGTTTTGGTGAGTTATTCCTTTATTATCCATTTCACTTATTGCTAAAAGATGAAGATTCTTCATCATTTTCTGATATTGGCATGCCATCCTATACTCTTAGACGTATGAACACATAAGCTCTATTACTGAACTCCAGTTTTCCTCTGTTGATGCTTATGCTCTACATTGTGACTATGTTAATTCATCTCTTATCTTCAAATTTTAGGTAAAGTTTGTTGACCCACTTATATCGTCGCCAATTGTGGGTGATGTTGCTCATGCGACCTTGGTGAAGCTTTCTAGATGTATTGCTCCTCCCCCTAACAAGTGGGCACTTGACATTGCTACTGCTTTACGGTTAACAAGGATAGAGGAGAGCGACGTTATTTTAGATCTCATTTCAGCAGTTAATAGTGGGGAATCTAATGATAAGTGATGTCCCCATCTTTTCCATCAAGTAGTAAATGCATTATCTATATCATGCAAAACTGGGCAACTTCCTGTGGATACATTCATATTTGTCTTTCCGGTGGGTTATCAATTTTTGCAGATGAGATCACAGGAGGCTCATTGATCTGCATTCTTGACTTTTCACATTACGTTGATTCACAGATTATGGAGCGGATTCTTTTGTCACCAAAGACAACAGCTGTGCATGATGAGGTGCCGGAAGTCCTCTATCTGCATACAGATCCAATATTGCCGCTTCCCAGGCTAGGAATGCTATCAGTTATGTGGCAGCAGCTTAATTATGTCACATTACTATGTCATTGTTCGCTTAACCGTCAATGTTTTTCACATTGTTCTTACTTCTAGGGGTGTTTAGTGTATAGGTACTGTATCATGTCCCTGGTGTCATTCCTGCTTACCAAGTAGCTATTGGATCGGCTTTGAATGAGCTCTGTTTAGGCCTGAAGCCACAAGAAGTCTCAGCTGTATGTGTTAAAGTTTTACCATATTCTTATCAAAAAAGGTTTTACCATATTAATTTTTATTTCGAAGTCTGCTATTCAATTATTCTTATATTGTACTCGGTATGAGCAGGCACTGTATGGAGTTTATGCCAAAGATGTTCATGTAAGAATGGCCTGCTTGAATGCTGTGAAATGTATTCCTGTTGTCTCTGGTCGTCTTCTTGCTGAGAATGTTGAGATGGCTACAAGTATTTGGATTGCTTTGCATGATCCTCAGAAGGTTTGGATCCCAATTAGACATTTCCTGTTAATGGCCTTAAGCTCTCAATAGTTGGCCTGTAGGTTTCTTTTTTTATAAGAACATGATTTCTTTTGGAATTTTTTATTACTCATAAAAAAGACAAGGTTTCTTTTGGGAAATGATGAGAGAACATTGCATGGCCAAGTTATTAAGAAGCGGGTGAAATTGTTCAAAACTGATGTGAACTACTCCTATGCAGTTTATGTATTGCTTAGAACTCATTTAATTAGCATTTTTAAGAGTGAACTAATTATAAAAAATGAGTTCCATTCTTGTGCCTGTCATTGTTTATCTAGTAGTTTTGAGCTCTATAAGCATGAAGCCTTGGGGCAATGTTTTAAAAGCATAGAAACATTGAGGCATTTTGGCTCCTGGAGCCTAAGCAGGTGTTACAGAAGCACCTAGGCAAACTGAGGCGCTTATCTCCATAACTTCAAATATAATCATTCATTATAGATTAAATTCATATATGGAATATTCATAAATCTTAAGTACAACCCAGTGTCTGGAAATAAGATAATATGCAAACTCCTCATTAGAATGTGTCAAGATAACCCTCTAATTTTTCTTAGAACATAGAGAAATGGACTATAGTACCTCTTCAGGTTAGTCTCCCATTGTCATTTATATAAGTGTATTGAATAATGTGAGTTGTGACTTACAATAAATACCTGTCAAATTATGTAAGTGTCTTGAAAGTTGTTACTCTCATATATGTGATTGGAATTCCCATTGCAACAATATAATTGCCTAGGATTCTCTTGTTAGTACAATGTACTGCAATCAAAAAAAGGAAAGGAACCTGAAGAGAAGTGATTGAATGTCTTTTCAGCATATTCTTTGCTTTTACATTGTGTAACCCTGTTGCTACAATGTATAATCTAATATACGGAGTGAGCTACGTATACTGTTTCCATGCTCTACTTACACCATTCACTTCATCGCTTATCAATTTTTGCAATCCGTTGCTGAAGCTGCTGAAGATTTGTGGGATCGCTACGGTTTTGATTTTGGAACTGACTTTTCGGGACTTTATAAAGCCCTTTCGCATGTTAACTATAATGTTCGTTTAGCTGTAGCAGAAGCGTTAGCAGCTGCACTAGATGAATACCCTGATACTATACAGGTAATTGTGGTCCTTATTTTTGATGGGGCAATTAGCATTTGCATCCTCTTACTGTTTCTTTCTCATGAACAGGAATCTCTTGCAACCCTATTTTCATTGTACATACATGATACGGGTTCAGAGGGGAGTGTTGATGCTGGGTGGCTAGGCAGACAAGGTGTAGCACTGGCGTTGCACTCAGCAGCTGATGTATTACGAACGAAAGACCTTCCTGTTGTCATGACGTTTCTGATTTCACGAGCCCTTGTAAGTTGATTCTCTACCCTGTGCTTATCTCCCAAGGTCTAACTAGGATTAACATAACTTGGCTAGTTGGTAGTTGTCTGCTAGTACCGGTAGCTTGAGTGTAGAAGATACTCCACTTTTGAAATGTTCAACCACGGTGATCACAGCATGATAAGGGGGTTTCGTAAGCATTCATAGATAAATTGATGCTGTTTTCTTGATTTTTGGAATGTAAACCCCAATACTCCGGATATGTGATCCATTTAGATGTATACTTAGTGTACTCCGGGTGTGTGGCCCGTTGAGCGTGCGAATGTATTCTGTACTTTTATTTGTCGCCGGGAATATATTATGGTTTTAAGCCTGGGATATGGTCAACTTTTAGGCGGAACTCTATCCGTTTCTTTTCAGAAATAAAAATATATATGTCTTTAATTTGCTCTTCCTATGTGTACCTGAAGATGAGTTAATCTTCGACGATGACTTGAGTTCATCTCGTTAATTTACCCCATTGTGTTTGACTGTTTATATTCATTCCGATAATGCAGGACAAATATAAGCAACTGAAAGCAGGAACTGATGTGCAAGTCGGTTCAGCAGCTGATGATCATCTGTTCTTCAAAGCCAGTGGTGGCTGGAGTGACAAGGGCACTATATACGGACTTGGAAAAGAGGGTCCTGCCATGTTTGAGAGACCGACCACATCTAGGCGTACTGACTGTAGCAGTTTGTCGGCATATTCCTCCTTAATAGTTACTCAGCTCTAGGATCAACTGCAAACAACTCAAGCTCGCCTACATTCGACAAAGGAGGAGTTGAGGAGTACCAGGGAGGAGTTGAGTAGTACGATGGAGGAGTTGGAAGCTACGAAGAAGCAGCTGGATGACCAAAGGATTGGACTGCTGGAGCTTAATGCTCGGTTTCATAGCTTCTCGGCGCTCCTTGGCCACTCCACCCACGCAGATAACTCTCAAGCATCCTCATAGATGTAGGTATGTATGGTTGTAACCTTCAACTTAGTTAAGGTGCGTATATGTAATTACTTGAACACTTGAAGGTGGAACATTGGTATCGGGACTTCTTGTATGGTTGCGGAATGTGTGTGACATGGGACTGTTGTATATAGTTGTTGTAGTTTTGGAATGCAAGGTTGTGAAATTTTTAGTGTATTTTCGGATGCCGCAACATGTACCTCGATATATTGTATTTAGGGGTAATTATGGCCCACACATGTAACTAGCATGATCTGTAAAATGGGTAGAAATAATGCAAAAATTGTGTGCAGGTTAGAGACCGAAATATAAATTTCGGTCTCTGACTGAGACCGAAATCAGAGATCGGTCTCCAAATTCACATAAAAGGGGCCTCAGTTTCTATTGGAGACCGAATGAAGTCCGGTCTCCAATTGAGACCGAAGGAAACGGTCTCCACTAGAGACCGGTCTCACTTGGTCTCAAATGGAGACCAGCTCACTTTGGTCTCAAATAGAGACCACAGCATTTTGGTCTCAAATGGAGACCGGTACATTTTGATCTCAGTCAGAGACCAAGTGGACTGGTCTCTAATTGAGACCAAGAATTTGTGGTCTCAATTAAAGACCGACCTGTTTTGGTCTCAAGTAGAGACCGGTTTTTTCAAACTCGGTCTCCAATTTTGAATTGCTACCAAAGATTTGGAGACCGAAGTAATTCGGTCTCTGTTCGGTCTCCAAAATTAAATGGAGACCGAATTGTCTAGTTTGGAGACTGAATTTCTTCGGTCTCAAATGGGCCGGACTGTTGTAGTGCATGTGACTAATGCGGTATATAGAGTGCACTATTTGTGTTAACCTAGTAAGGGTGAAGTTCACCCTTTGGCGGCTCATGTGTTACATTAACTGGATGAGGCACATCTACTACTTGTGGAGGGGTTTTCCGTCCTAGGATGCTCTGATCAAGCCATGCATGGTGCGAGGTTAAATAAGCAACTACGCATTTCGCTAGCTAAACGGGTTACATGTGTCACTTCATATTCACGTAGTTACCAACTATATCAAACACTGGCTTAAATATTATAAAGAATGTGTAAGAAAACGAATCAATTAACTGATTCTTATATGTTTAATTGAATAGGTAAGTATGTATTCTTTCGAGTGTTTAAAATTTTAACTTAGACCCTTACGTTAAAGTTATGGGTCAACCTCTTATCACTATACCATTAAGTTTTCTTATGTACTAGTATTATATCCCTTACTATGCAAGGACATGAGTTGATTTTGTTATTAAAAAATAATTAAAATATACTAATTTTTTAAAATAAGTTGATTTTTGTGTGATAGAATAACTACTATGCTATCGTAATAGTTCATGGAGGCATGCATATATTTTTTCTTGCTTTCAATTAGATCACTTAAAATTACATTTTTTTGACATTAAAATTATTTGTTGAATTAGGTTAAATTTTTAACCTTTAATATGCAAGTCATAATCCTGTCATTTTTGATGAGAATATGTTACTATTCTACTAATTATTACATAAATTATTCATTAAGTGGTCAAGTCTTTTAATGTAATGTAACATTGTGTTAAATTAGCAAAGTAATAACATTGTGTTCAAATGCCTATGTATTTAGTTTTTTTTTAAATTAAATTTCAACCGCAAAGTAATAACATATATAATAACATATAGTGAATCATAGTTTTTTTTCCCCCTTGGAAGGTTAGTAAATCCTAGTTAATAACATTAATGTTAATTAATATGAGTCAACTAACATCCATCAAATATAACTTGTCAATTCATTGTTTTATGCCACATCAGCATGCCACATGTCATTCATACATGATTTGTATCCAACTTTTAATATATATATATGATTTCACAAAAGAGTGATGATATATATATTGCAGTAATTTACTTTTAAATGTCTTACCTAATTCAAAATTAACATATTTTATCATTTAAAATCACCAATTTTTAATGATCATGCTTAGTTATGAATTTGCTAAGCTTAAATACTTGTCAGCTACGTCGATAAAATATTAAACAAGACCATAACCGGATCAATCCTATCTATAAGGACATCTGATATATGTATTTTAGAAATGTGGTAGATTATGGATAAAAAGATGATTGTACACATTTTATGTGCTTTCACTGTTCAATTATTCTATTTTTATCAATTTAAATATATGATAATATGATTTTTAAGCAAAAGCAAGACACTTAAAAAGTGCCTTATAACAAAACACTTATCAGTTTACTTCACAAAAATATATGTTGGAGTCCTCGCATTTAGAACTGTAACTTGGCATTGCCCAACCCCCCTTCCAATACCATGGATCGCCATAGTTGAACAACTCTGCACATTAATGCTCCATTCTTTGCATTAGGTGGGCACACATTTTAGTCAGCGGTTACATCATTTTTACGTTGGAGAGCCATCTAATTATCGCAAACAAAAAGGAGGCCTAATGAAGAACAAATCGATTTGATGACTATATACATGCACAGATAACCGAAGATAAACCTTTGGAGCCAGTTCTTGGTTAATATTACCAACATAAGCAATCCGACTAGAATTGGACGGGTCTCAGGGTATAAATAAGCGCTGAGTGAATTCTTGTAAGCAAAGTTTTCAAACACTTGAATTCTGTTGTTGATTGCTATAAGAGTGTTGCTAAGAAAACAGTGAGTCTTTCTGATTTTAGCGTCCATGCTTAAGGGGCACAAAGGTTTCTACGTATTTTAGGACCCCCTGACTCCCACAATAGTAGGGAAAATTAAGGTCTGGTTTACGAAGACCATATATATCACAATCTTTATATACTTGATCTTCAACATCGAATGACAGTAACTGTCCATTTTGATTGCTAAAGAAAATTTGATGATCATTTGGAATCCCTATGATTGTCAACCCTAAAATAGGCCCAATGGAGTACAACATTGTCCAAGATTCTTCCATGCCATATTCCATCATTATCCACACAACAGCACCACTAGGATGCATATTGTCCTCCAAGGGTATGAAAAGCATGGCAATTTTTTCCTTAAGCGCCCAAGCACTTTTAGAGTTGTACTCATATTTAGTGACAGGAGGTCCTTTCATCAATTCAAAAGACTCAGTGGTCATGTTAAATCCCAGGATCTCGTGCTCGCCTGTTGACCAGTGAAATATACCATTTAAGTAGCAATGAACATAGTCTGGGAATGAATATAGATGGAAAAATGGATACATTTCTTCAAATAGTACTGCTTCATCGGACTTTATATAGTATAGAGTCCTCCAAGAATCCGATGAGAGATTATAAATTTTGACATGCCAATGATCGTAACCATCACCTAAGTCGTAATATGCTTCCCAATGGCAAACAACAACGACCTTGAAATCATTCATCTTTTCATTAAAGCCAAACCCTATGTGTAAGCCCATTGCATTCACTCGTTCATAGTACCAGTGATCATACCACTTTTCAGCAAATAAGTCGAATGAGAAAGGAAAGGTCACAGGAGGAGAAATGTGCTTGTATTCACTAGTAGCAGGATTCCATAGGGTAAGGGTACCAACCCATCTATACAATAGTCTATTAAATATGCAATAAATACCATTGACGGGCCCTAAAACATTAATGAACCTTTCATACTCTTCTGCATTATCTATGCCTTCATCAACAAATGGTGGCCACTTCAAATCAATGATTTTTTCAACAGTTTGACGATCAATTAAGGATACAACATCAACTTGATCGGGGTTTCGATGAAAACACATGAGTTTATTGCTATTCCTGGCATAGGAGATATCTGAATAGCGAGTAGCAAACGTTGTGCTTTCAGTTAATGTGTGCCAATCCTTACAAACGCTCTTAAATCGTAAAAGGGATTTGATGGATAATCGCAACAGAATTTCGATCTTCAACTCATCCGGTAACAATGATTTTTTGTCCATCCCCAATATTGAAGCTGAACAGAGAAAAAAAACGTGGCAAGAGAAATAAGAGAAAAAGGTATGAGAAGCTATGAGATAGATTTTTAACCATACGTGCGGTATTGAGAGACTTAAGCCCCTTTAAATGGGGCGTATTTTCCTAAGAGAAATATATTTAAATTTAGATGACAAAGAGTCTATGAGCAACTTTTTTTTTAGCTCATACATTTTCCAAAATTACAGAGTTATGACCGACCCTTGCTACAACAATATTTTGCTGTAAACTTATCCAAACGAATCGCCACTTCAAGTTTTGCGTAACAGTTGTGTGGTGTATCTTGATCTTCTCTTGGTTGCCCCTGTCCTTGACAATTTAGACATTCTCTGCCTCTAACACATAACGATAGTCTCGGCCGCACACACAATGCAAGACGGGAAACCATACACAAGCTGGGGCACGTAAGCACGGTAACGCATGGCCTGCCTGGATATCGCACTGCCCCTTCCCCAGCTTGTATTGTACTTTCCTTCCGTGGATCGTTCAGACCATGCAAAATAATAATAATAATAATAATAATAATAATAATAATAATAATAATAATAATAATAATAATAAGGATAGTGATATATGTCTTGCCGCAAAAAACTCGTAAGGGTATTGCCTCATCATAAATTGACATATTTTATGATTTAAAATCACAAATTTTTGAATGATTACACTTAATTATGAATTGCTAATGCCAAATATTCATGGGCTACACCAACAAAATATTAAATGATATCATATTCGCATTAACCCTATCCGTGAGTACATATAATATGCGTGCTTTAGAAATGTGATAAATTATGAATAAAAAGATGATTTTATATAATATATAAGTTGTAATATGTCTCTACTATTCGATTCTACCACTTTTGCAATTTAAAAACATAATAGTATGATTTTTAAGTTAAAAGAAGACACTTATAAAGTGTCTTGTAACAAGACACATATCATTTTGCTAATAATAATAATAATAAAAGTGTAGCGGTTAGAGGCAGATGGGATTGCTTTCTACCTACCTTTTAGATGGGATATGTGGATTTTTATTCATCTCCTCGAGAGGGACTCAGATTGCAAATTATAAGATCTGTATATTATGCTTCATAGATTTCTCTATTGATTTATTGTGCAATGTAGGAGAAGTGATTGTACCATCCACGTTTCAAGTCTAAAAGACATTCACATGAGTGAGCAAGGTAGAGTATAAACCTATTTATAAGTTTTCAATCATGAAATTAAACTTTTGGTTAAGTTGGTTCTTAAATATAGCTGATAAGTAAATTTGAATAAAACAACCATAGTAGAATGAGTGAGTACATTAACCTCGTCAATTAGAACACCTCTCAAGGAAGATAATAACATAGATTAAGCATATAAAATTAACTCAATCCTTCAGTGGAAGACAATCGAATGTGGCTTCGAATAACTGGTTAAGGAATGAAGGATCTCACTGAGCGAAAAACCTCCACAATCTCATAGCTAACCTTAAAGCTCAAGGATTTTGTGCAGAAAATCCTGACACCTACTCTCGTCTCCTTCCCTCTTAGACTGTGTCCTTATTTATAACAAGGTGGTTAGTTAGAGATCATGGGGTTTTTAGGTAGAAATTACTAATAAGCTCTTATAGCATTTCAACACGTTACGTGACCCAGGCCAGTAGCTCTTATGGGTGGATTAGTAACCTGAGTCTAACATCTCCCACTCACACATAAGAGAGTATTTATTTCCACTGAAAGAAAACTTAATTTCTTTATTGTTTCTACAGATTTTTCATATTGCACAAATAGGTTGTGCGACCAACATTTTGTGAGAGTTTTATGCTATACATTTGTTAGGAATGTATAGCATTCTCATCGAGAACCACACTTGAATAGTAAGAAATATGCAAGTATCCTAGGTCATTTTAATCTCATTATCAAATTATCATATCTCATATTCACAATTATGACCCATATATTGCAACTAGTGCAGCAGTGAATAGAAATTAATGAGATTCTATGAATGATCTTCATCTTCTCACAAGGCTCTCAACCAAATCTAACTCGTTTTTCTAGAAATGCCTCACTATACCAAATCATTCATGATCATTTGACAACACACTAAGATAACAAACATTTAATTGAGTCTCAAACTACTGATTTGAGCTGTAAAGGTACAAATATATGGCTATTACCATCTGGGGTCTTGCACAAATATAAGTAGAGATCTAACTTATATTAACCCGATTGGTTGTCTCATACACACATGATATGAAACATATATAGATGATATTTGGATACTTTATTGTGTAAATTGAGTTCCCAAGTCAACTCATTAACTTAAACACACATTGGGCCTTTTCGAGTTAGACTAGGTAAAATTCATTTTTGCCCATATATTGTAATGACCTTCTGTCATTATCAAAGCAACATTCATGATTTTACGTTAGTAGGTTCTCATAATTATCCTTGTGAAAATTTTTACTTGAAATCTTTTCTCAGCTCCCGTTAATACTCAAGTCAATAGATGTGGTTACTCGTCTGAGAGGGTTAATCTCAAGTCTACTCGATATACTTTTGTTTCCACATTCAAGAATTCACATCAAGCACCCATGAGTAAAGAATGTATATTCAAACATTTTAGTAGTAATATATACAAATTAACTTATTTGAATTTCACAACATTAGACAATCACTTGTGAACATTAGGAAAACAACAGGTGACCAATATGCTATGGCATAGTTGTCATCTACGAAGACTCTTAAGCTTTTATGTGCTCAACAAGCATATCTACTCACTAAGGCTAGCTCAATGGCTCTACAATCATTTTTATTCGTAGGAAAATACTTTACATTCACTCTCTTTGTGTGCCACCATGTCATTCACAAAATCGAACTTCATGTCCAATCTGTTTGGTCTTATGATAATAGTTAAGGTTCTTGGCACATATGATCACATTTTGTCCCTGTACACTATTGCTGGATAGTACTATCCGATCCACCAACCAAATAATCCAAGCACCTCTTTAACCAAACATACTCTTGTGATTCTAAGGAAAGAGCCATAAACTCTTCTTATAACAAGACAACATATGGCTAGTTTTTGTCAATTTAGCATCATTGCTAAATAGAAAACATATCTGAAGGTTTATTTCTCATCTAAACCTATCACAGTCAAGACCATTGCACCATTTTTTGATGTAAGTTGTTTTATGTACCAAAAATCCACAATCAGGGGTTCGTTTTAGGTACGTCATGACTTAACTACCTACCGCTATATTAGTCTCAGGTCTAATTAATATCTATTTAAAGATACCAAGTCTAATAAGTATCACATTATACATTAGCCTTCTACTTTAAGGTACCAAGTCTAACTTTAACTGCTACTTCAATGCAACTTACATCTGTAACTATAAAATCCCAAAACTTTCACGTTCATTGCACAAGCTTCCACAAATCTGGTTTCATTAACATTTTTTTTTTTCCCTTTTAGTAAGACGTTAGAAA